>JACCPG010005570.1:0-11693 GCA_016069955.1 Drepana arcuata
AAACTCAAAAAGTTCTGCACTGATCGAGCTGAAATTTTAGCATGATATATAATCGGCATCAAGGAATTTCTTTATCTATTTTTTGCATCAGTCACATATCCACAGCGAAGCGTGGCTGGGTACAGCTATAATATTATATAAAATGTGCAGCACGTCTGCTATTGATCGCCGTAAGATCCTAGCACGCTTTCTACTTAACGATAAAGTCTAATTGCTCCTCAATTTATGGCATACCAGCTTACATTTAGAGTGTAAGCTGTAAGTAGAAGCTGCATATGAAAAGCCGTGGTGGCTAAGTTATGTAAATAGTCGCTTCCTAAAAAAATATTGCAGGTACAAAACCAAGCACACTATACCGATGAGTTTATTATAACCTCAAATTATCCTCAAACCTGATTTATTACGTTTAAAATTCTTCGTCGTTACAATAACTTTTTTATTTCTCTATATAATTATGATATGATTTAAATGTAATAAGTTGTCAGTATTAGAAAATATTATACTTTAATATTTTTATTTAGTTATAGTAACGACAAGAATTATTTCATAGTATATGTGGTATAATAACTTGCGCAAAAATGTGAAAACTAACATACTAGCCAGGTATGCGAAGTTATATCTAGAAACACGAACACGTAACCAGTAAGCTTGATACACCCTTTCTCTTGTGGTAGTCGGATAAATTAAAAACAGCGTATTAATTCTGGTATGTTGTTTAGTTTACATTGCAAGTAACACAAACATGTCCACGTTAATTCCTTAATTTCTCTACTCTATCCCGTGGTTTAAGATGTTTTTCAGAAATCCTTCATACGAAATAGTTTACGTATATAACGAATTAAATCGTTATTGTATCGTGTCGTATGGTATAAAAAATTACATCACCCTTTTTCAACCCTTTGCTAGTTCGATGAGTACAAGTGACCTGCCGGTCATGGCACTGACCCGCGTGACCTAGGTTGCCTCTTGTTGGGTGACAGTTCTCACGTAAAATGTAACGGTGCATTTACTATAAGGAAATATGGTCGTTATTAAGTTTAAATATCTTCGATCTTTATATCGACTCTTTGGATTGACATTTACTCGTATATGTTAACATTCAAAATGATTAGGTATAATTTAACACGGTTCAGAAATTTTTAGACTTTCATTATAGTATAATATTCTCGTTACCTCAGCATAGTTTATTATTACTGCCCGTATTTCGTCAAAAGGCGACTTGTCTAGGCGAACCCAAAAAAAGGCGAATATATTGAAAAGTTCGAGAGTGGCAAATCTTAATAAAAACTCAAATTATTGCACCCGCTTCTAGCGTTGGGTCATTCTCCCAGCTAGCCGCGACCCCCTCGACTAGAAATTAGTGGGGCGCGTCTTTGTGGATGTCACTAATTGTACAAAGTATCTCAAGTGAAGATGATGATTTAGTAATTAAGGCATTGCTTTATCACAGCACGAGCTTTAAGACTAAGATAAATATCGAAACAAAACATACCTACGTGCCAAAAAAAAAATTCTAATGATATATATGAAGTCATGAAACAGTACATAATCTAACAGAAATTGTAATCAGCTGTTACGTAATATAATTACGAGGAAAAGGGTGTTTGTAATTTTTTTTTTGTGCACATTAATAAATATATTTATTGCATCAAAACACTATTTAAAAATGGAGAGATAAATATGTAGAGCGCAAGTTCATTCTAGTCTTGTAAATACATTTTTCGCTTCGTCTACAGCAACTCACAGTTATCATAATATTTATCGTTTTATAGTATCTATTAGAAATCCTCTTGAGAAAATATTTATTCCCAGAGATGAAGATGGGACAGCGAGAATTGACCTCAGGTCACTGAGACCCCACATCTACCGTTTTCTCATGAGCTCGAGCAACATTAGAGAGGGTTAAGTTTCAAAACTCGTTATACCTTGTAAGGTTTCTGTAGCAATAATCAAATATTATACGTGATACATCCAACATAAGGTAATCTGAAATTGATAAATTACCTGTATCTTCGTAGCATTTGCCAATACACTACATACATATCATGTAGCCGGGCACCTCGCGGGGAAAGCAGAGAGAGTGGAGCGTCATTTTTATACTTACAGACCTCTTTCGCTTCATTCACGTTATTTTCCTCACGGCGAAACGTGCACACGTTCATTGTTAATATACAAGTATATTTATTAGTAGTGTTTGAGAAACAGTAAGGGGTAAGGACGCCGATGTACATTAATACCTAAACAGATCTTAAATTATAAGAGGGTTTTGTTATAGGATAACCGAAACTAAACATTCGTGTTTTTTCAGTAGTTTTTACTTTATAATGGTAGTAATAGTTGACGAAATAAATTTTGATTCTGAAATCTATATAACAAATGTTTTGTTAAATACATACATATCATCACGCCAAGACCCTAACGGGGTAGGCAGAGAGTATAGAGCGCATATACATAGTAGAGAGAGTATAGAGAGTATATACCTCTTTCGCTTCGTCCACATTCATCAGTCTCTTCATACATGCTCGTCGGTTTCAAGTACTCTTAACGTTCCCGTCCTTCAGAGTCCGATCTATTTGATCCAGGTATTTGGAACGTGGCCTTCCTCTGCCTCTTGCTCACACTTTTGCTTTGTATATCTGTTTCGTCAATCTTTCTTCGCTCATCCTTTCTATGTGTCCAAACCAACGTAACATGCCTTTCTTCATCTTTACAATCACGCCCTCATTCACGCCAGTTATGTTTTGTTATAATATATATATATAAGATACCTTGATGAAGGTTCGATGTCCGTAAATAACTTAATTGCGTTTCTGTAATAAGAGATTTTATTATCTTACAAAATGTTGTTCTATAAAGTAAATACATATGTCTTACAAAATATTACTTTACCTGTAATAAGAGAAATAACATTCAAAGCTATTTGTTAATACGAATATCGTCTCCTTTATGTATATTATTTTATAGTTATTAGTAGTTATTAGAAGTAGTTGGTTTCAACTGTTCTTTGTAAATATTATTAATTGTTGTTATAGTAAATAAATTAAAAAAAATTATAGTATTCATATTTTCTATTTTCTCCATCATCTTCGAACTCACAATGACGTGTGCATTACTATCATTCAAATCCAAATTCAAATTAAGTAGATTATAATAGGTAAGGAGGTTATAATTACTTTACATATATTTCTTTTAAGATCTCTAAAGGAGTCATTATTCATTAAAATAATTTCCAGTAAAGTGCTTTTCTCTAACGAATTAAACCCAGACGTTTCTGAGCTAAGAGCTGAGTTATCATAATATATTATAATATGTATGTAAGGCCGATAAGACCGTGGGGTAAGGGGGTCGCAACGAAATGTTCGTAGGGGGTTGAGGCGTACGTGAAGACAGCTAAGCGAAGACGCGTCCATATCTATAAGGAGATGATACAACGAATATCTTAAAATAAATAACTCATTTATTTTATGAACAGTTTAATAATGTTGGGGTGGAGGTTTATAAAAAATACTACATATTTCAAAAGCAAAAAGTCACATAACGAGATAAATGGAAAAGGAAAATATCGTGAGAAAGCCTGCGTACGTTTGAAAAGATTCGCCAACCATCACAGTGGTACCTATATATATATATCCAGTGAACAAAGCGTATTTATCTACTACTCTACATCTCTGCCTACCTCTGCCTACCTCCGAACAGCACTTGAAGCTAATTTTGTTAATTTATTACAGATGGCGGAAGATGGCTAAAAAGACAAAAGTTAGGTTAATCTGACTTTTCTGTCCACCGTAAGAACTAATGAATCAAAAATGAACAGTCCTTATAAGATGGAAATCATCTAATGACTCAAGCATAATACATGGAAGAACTAATGAATAATGACAACCAACTCATCCTTGAACATCTCGAAGATACTACAGAAGTGGCGTGAAAAAAGCAGATGAAGGAACACCAAATTCTAAAGAAGAACGAATCGGTACGATTCAAAGTCTACTAGAAAACAATACAGAGAAAATGCTTTTCTGAAACTGTATTATGCCTTTACAAACTTGCCTTACGCCTTTTTTCATGACCGGTGTAAATGGTAAGTGAAATGCCGTGGTACTATCATCTCTAGACACATCGTCGGTTCCACTCGAGCACAGTCCGGGCGACTTTCGTGAGGGTGAAAGCAGTTTGAAAGTCGGGCCCGTATTGATCGAGTGTCTTACCCGCCCCGCATCCCGCGCCCCGAGCGCCCAATTCTAAGGACTCGTAGAATAAGGTAGTTTTAGACTGTACCTAATCAATACTCATTCATTAAGGATATTATAAGGCTATGTTCAGATTGTGAACAGTAGGGTTTTGTAGGAATGCTAAGCAATTATTTGTCCATTTTTCGAAAATAATTTAATAAAAAAAAAGTCCTTAGATTTTAATAGGGTAGGTAGGAGTAGTACTAGCGAAGGCTTAATATTTTTCTAACGGCTTCGTAATTAAGTATTCGGAACAATATCATTGGTGGATTTATACATATGTCCACGGCAGTATAGCTAAAATCATTTAAGTGACAATTTGTTGTGTTTGTGATTGTGAAGTGATTATTTTAAAAAACATTGAAACGTCAAAGGCTTCTTTCTTACCTTACAAAAGCCACAAAACCCTACAGTGACACGAGATAAATGTGTTGTATAATGATCTTACATTACGTACAACCCTATTAAAGGGCCCGGGACACCTGAGAGCTAGCCCTGACATTACAACCGACACCAATACAGAATATGCGATCTTATTCTGGCATCATCAACCTTAATTTGAATTTAAAATTGGAATACAAAGTAAACAGAGAGGCTGAAAAAATCTAATTTCGAATTGTAACTTTTTTATTTGCGAGGATACCAATAGCCATGCCATCGAAGTTTGACACCACACTACTCAAAAGCTATTTTTATTATGGTGGAATTGTTTTATTATACACAGTTGGCTAAAGCAGATTTAAAAATAGAATAGGTCCATGACAAGCGTTCGCATCTCGTTTGTTTTGTTGAACATTCGGAAGTGATTAACATCTGACGGGCCGTAGGTAGATATGTATGCTTATTAAGATTTATTTTCGGGTGTAATTTTTAAACTGTGCTAATACTACCAATGCTACAATGCATTAAGAAAGAACGAAAAATAAGATGATGATGATGATGATGATGATGACATTGAATTAAACGACATTAAAGACAAAATCTTACAATAAAGACCACTGACTAAAATACGTTTAGCAATTATTAATTTGCGTCATGCATAGTTGCGGCAAAGAATATAAATATTTATCCATGTAGCTCCCATGACTACATTTCCGTATAACTTCACTTCAATATATACCTACATATTAAGTAACACAATGTAATGAGGTAACTACCGTATATTTGATTATACTGAATGAAAAATATATATTGTGAAAATTATCTTACGGCGCTTTTAAAAACGCTACAATCAAAATCTCTAGAATAGGCCCCGTTCGAGCAACCTAACACCTTGGTCCGTTCTCGCCTTACTCTCTCGAGTTGATTAATGTGCGTGTCCCACTAATCACCCACTCGAGATACCGCTTATCACCACCCAATGGTATCTGGCACTTCAAATACGTAAAGAGGTTTAACTTGCATTTTTATCGATTATCTATATTGAACTACCTATATAGAAAAGGAAATTCAGTGCTGTTTAAATTTAAATTTGGAACAAAATAAATGGTAGTAGGACTGACAAGCCTACTATCCATCCAGTTTTGTGAACAAAACACAACTTCAAGGCCGCTAAATGAACAGTTTAGTTTTAATATCAGTAGCTAGTATTCGTATATTCCTTCTGCAACTTAAGGTTCATAATTGTACAAAAAAAACAAGTGAACCAGTAAAGTCGAACAAAACAGTTCAATTGTTGTAAAGCGGCGAATATCCTAGACCCTTTTGCAATTTCACGTGGGCCCAATCGTCGCCAAACGGGTCCGTTTCGCAGCGACCATAATTAATGGACACCCTACGAAGTGGGCATTAAGAAGCGGGCCCGACCGGGGGCGTGGATCGATATGGGTCCACACTTTAAGGTTCGTTCCTTCATCCTTGCGGGCGGCCGGTCCCGTTTTCGCTGCGGTCGTTTCTTCTTGCGCCCGCTCCTTAGAACCCCCCGCCCGTCGTCTCCAACCAATCTACCTAGACCCGTCAAACTTTGTTCAACCCTCTATTCTTAGTTCGCGGGGAAAGGGGCGGGTAGCTCTATGTAAATTGGCAGAGTTTATATCTTTCCTTTCCTTAGTGGGTTGAGTAGGGTGTAGTAGTGCGGCTGTGTGCGTGGGTTCCTCAACTTTAAGACTGTTAGGGGTCGCTATCAGAACTAGCGAGCGTTTCATTAGACGAGATGGTTATCGGTGTACGTGCTTTGTTTGATGTGTACCGCCGGTTATTTGCTTAGAGTTTTTGGTAGTTGATACAGAATAAATATATTGATTTAACCTGTTTATTTGGAAATGGAAAGTTAGTAAAGATACCACCTTTAGCTACTAGAGCAGCTTTTGTTGGATATTAAATTTAATCTTTGTCTCTCTTTATATAATATATCCTCACGCCATCCCACAAGGGTCCCCGAAGGGGTAGGCAGAGGTGTATAGGTAATACCCACACACCCACTTTCCGCCGGAACAGCTAGGTGCTAACTATTGACAGATGGCGAGTCCATCGCCGTTACTCAAGCACGACTATACGCCTTTGAATTTCTTCTCAGACATATGCAGGTTTCCTCCCGATGTTTTCCTTCACCGTTAAGCTCGTGGTGTGACTAATCACTGTACTTAAGTTCAGAAAAACTCATTGCTACAGTCGGGATTCGAACTTGTGACCTTTGCGTCGCAGGCAACTGCTCGAACCACTCGGCCACCACGGCTCTTTATATATTTTCACGCCTTGTCGCAAGGGTTGCGCGAAGATGTACGCAGAAGTGTATCAATGCCCATTCTTCCTCTCCGTAATACCTACAGGTTATTCCATAACCTTAGAAGAACAGTACCTTACAATCCCTATATACATAGACGTATCTATATATTTATATATACTATGGTATGTACGAACATTTGTGTACTGGGATAATTTTAAAATTATTTATTTATATTAAGCTATTTTGATCACGGGAAATATTTAGGCTTTGGTTTAAATTATATAACAATAAATATAATAATTTATTATTATATTTATACATAAAATATAAAAATTTTTACTTTAACGTAGCTTCATTCAAGTTACTCTATTAATTTGAACGTCTCGTATTAAAATCTTGGAATAATTTGCCGTCTGTCAATACCTCTAGAGCGGTATGAAAATATCCTGAAAATTAAAATAGATGAAACCTAAAAGCAGATTATATAAAATTATTCTCAATGCAAAGTTCCACCATTACGTTTGCCGACTCTCAAGTGACACAAAGCAAAAATAAATGACTTCCAAACGGGCACAGAGTTGGTATAAGTATTTAGAAATACAGAGTTACATAGTTTGAGAGCCAATGTGACTGAAGCTGCAGAGAAAAATAATTTCAAACACATCTCGAAAGTATGTAGGGCTATCAAACCGAAGTTATGCAAAATAATTTGAATAAATTGAGTAGTATAATTAAAGGTCTTGAGCATAAACTAGGTTCAATTAAAAGTGCTTATATAATTTTAACTCTCGCGAAATTGTATAAAGTTATGTATTTAGATACATAAAGGCAATAGAACACCATTTTAAGCCTTTACTCCAAAACATATTTTATTTGGAATTTAAATTACCTTGAAAACTTCGATTTGTTTGATTTACTTAAACTCTGGGAAGGCGTGAGGATATATATATATATATAGCTGTTGTGATAGCGGTGAGAGTTTAAGTATATATATATATATATATATATACTTAAACTACAGTCATCTATAACTTTATATGGTTACGTTAAATATACCTACGTTTATTGCAGAGCTTTGTTCCAGAGCCCATTTCTAAACAAATACTATTTTGACAACAGATTTACTTAAAAAAGGTTTACTTAAAAATTTTACTTTTTAAAAATGAATTAACTTAATATTTTTTCCTTAACTGCATAGAAGTTCAGTTTTGCGCCTTATCCTCATAAAACTGAGTATCAGTTGATATCAAACAATTAGTAACTTCACCGTTCGAATGATAACATATCATTATGATATAGATCAGAGGTTCGATTCCCGCTAGAAAGTTGATGACATGTCGCTCAGTATTTCCTATGTATTTAACTATACATAATTTTGTCTAGCTCCCATTGTCTAGCTTATTTTGGGACCAGGTCATTGTACCTTGATATTTATTTAATAATGAGAATTGATTAATAAATCACACATAATCATAGAGATTAACGTAAAGTGAAGTTTATTATTTTAGAAGTGTCAGCCCTTCCACGAATGTTAAAGTAGCGGAAAAAGATTTGCATAAAATTTTCTTCTTGCGAAGCCCGACATTAATGTTCGGTTGGACATTTTCACTTTTTTATTCTATTATATTTTCACCAGCCGCCATTTTCAAATTAGCGCTAAGTGGCCCTTTTATAATATAAAATGAGCTTATTGAATGGCGTGCAAATGGCATTGGCGGTATTGTAAATTGGATCCTAAAATAAATACTGAAAACGGTAATTCTCTCGGGGTAATGTGCCCCACAACTGGGCGCACTATTAATTAACTATTGATTGGCAATATATACTTTTATAAGGCTGATCAACGTCTATATTAGATGCACGGTCCTTTTATTATACATACATATATATCATCACGCCAAGTCCCTAACGGGGTAGCGTAATGTAGCGTAATGATGTAAATGTGTCGTATTCGATTTAATTTAAATAAGCTTGTTAGCATTTCGATAACCAACTTAGCGCTGCTAGACAGTTAATTTAATTATTTATTATTAAAATTACTAGTTGTCTCGCCCAGCTTCGCTCGGGTGAAAAAAAAGAATTTCCTGAAACACGATCGCAGCGCCTATCGGATCCAATTGTGAATTTAAAACATTCTCGAATCCACCTGAAGGCAAAGAAAATTTCATTAAAATTGGTCCAGTCGCGTACGATTCCAAAAAAAACCAGTCCAGCTCCCTTGCTCGCAATCCAGCAACGCCCTAAGTCGAGGTCGTTCCCCACAGGGGGTGCCCTTAGCTGTGTTGCTTAGTACTAAAGTGCCTGGCTGGAGGCCTAGGTCTCCCCATTGACCGGTTAAGTATCAAAAGTTCCCGGAACTCACGCTACGAAAGAAAATACAAAAAAAAATACGATTCCAAAAAGGACATATATAGTTATAGATATAAATTATTAGAACGACTGCAACCCACATACTAACAATTAGAAGTAGAAAACTTTCATTCGTTCGTCTCACAATACTCCAAGCGCGCCGACAATATAACACACATCAAAATATATTGACAACTACCAGCTGCGACATACAACAGTTAGTCGGAAGTGGTCGATTTTTTTTAAATACCAAAATCATGAACATGAATATCTTAAGATACGTTCATAAAAACCCAAAGCAATAAAACCTGCATACTTTCGCCCAACGTATTACATCGAACGCGTCGTAGCAAATAATCGAGTAACCCCGAAATAAAGCGCTCTAATAAAGAAATACCGAATGTTCTAGTGACGTAACCGAATCTCCAAGTAGCGCGCGAAATCGTAAACGGACGAGCGGGCTGAATACAAAACAGGGCCCAGCCTCTCACCCCTCGACACCCCCACACCCCCCACCCCGTCTTCATGCCCTTCTTCAATGTATAACAAAGAGACCCCTCTTACGTACCGTTGTATTTGTGTACTTATACATGTGTGAGTTTAGTTTTGACTCCATATAACTTTGTGTGGATGTGTGTGTGTGCCTGTTGAGAAATATTTCATATTAAATTTCAGGCCTCTATCAATAAAGGCGTGTTTGGGTTATCTTTTGTGATAGCCAAATCGTAATGCGAGTTCCAAGTATTTTAAATTAGAATGAGACTGAGAATGTAAGGATTATGCCAGTATCTTATCTAAAATTTACATAATAAGCGCATTTTGTGACATTGAACGTAATTTTTTTTTATATCCCGTTTTGACAAGACATTTATGACAAAGTGAAATAAATTAGTTGATAAGAGAAATCAACTTACAGGCAATCCTACGTACACACGTTGCTAAGACATACTAAACCTTATTGCTGATTATCTTAGTCACCTTTCGTACTAAAAAGAGGTCTGTTTCTGTAAAAGAGCTCTAAAAGGCATCGCATTTATTTGAGTAAAATTTTCAATTAACTAAAAGAGTTTCTAATAGGAGAAACCTTTCACGCAAATTGGCAACGTTCAAACACTTAATAGCGTCAAGGAAAACCACGCCGCGGGGACACTTGTGGCCAAAAGTGGTTAAAACTTTGCAGAAAAGTGTGAAAACTTTGCGCATCCCCTGCACTCACACACACATCAGCTTAGAACGACTTAAATTTAGAACTTCATTATTTAAATTTCGTTCCGTTTTATGTCTTCACTTTTTTTGCGCTTTTATTCATATTATTCTCTCCAGCCAGCTCTTTGAAAATTTGAATTTGATTCTTGTGCCATTTTAGTTGAGTATTTTCATAATTTGTATTGTAGGTATATTTTGGTAAATAAGGTATAATATATAATATATCCTCACGGCTTCGCACAAGGATCCCATTAGAGGTAGGCAGAGGTGTATAGATAGTACCCACACACACTTTTCGCCAAAGAAGTAGGAGGAGTGTTAAGGGCAAGTGTTTTTTTTCTGCTAGACAAAGGTCCTTTGGTCAGCAAATTCTAAAAAAAGATTATTCTTGATATACTAAAATATCTAAACAGTATCTTTTCAAGACTCGTTTCTCGCCCCGCCAGTACCGGTGTACACCAATAAACGTTGGATAACACAGTGCGTTTGTTTGTGCAAAACGTCGCGAAGGGTCAGAGGTCTGATTTATGTCGTCCTTCCGACTTCCGGTGTCATTATGCTAATGGTACACCCTGTAGGCTAATTCATTCATATGTACCTATAATGCGTCCGTAGAAGTCATGTTGACCCAGTGGCTTACGAAGCTACAACGTTAAGATTGTAGATTCAAAACCTAGTACATATTTGTCATCTCTCATGTTGGAGCGGATGTTTAATCTTTGCAGTAACGGGATAAGAAAGTACTTATTTGCTACCATCTTCCAAAATTCGCTACTATTGGCGTACTTCATGTGTAAACGTGTAAACATGTGTAAATACCAGAAAATTCGGTTTCGAAGCACAAGTATAAAAAGTCTGTTTCCATACCCATTTGAAACATATAAAAAAAACTAAATAACGTTTAAAAATCGAATTATTACAACACCATTTCGTTATAGGTTGCCAGTACTAAAGCACTAACTGATAGTTAAGTGTAATAGCGACCCCAGTAACCATATTAGTGTTTAGCAGGTCATGGCTATCCTGATAAAGCCTAAAACACTACTCAGCAGCTAACAACATCACTCAACTTATCCACGAGCGAAAATAAACCCTACCCGCACTAATAAAGATTACAATTGAGTTAAGTAGTCGGTAAAAACATGTTTTGCCGGGGTATTTTCGAGAGCGCGGGTAATTTTCTTTTAAACACTCCGTTACGTGGAATTATGTTTTTGAGATGTATTGACGCTTAGAATTAC
>JACCPG010005571.1:0-17031 GCA_016069955.1 Drepana arcuata
TAATGCCGCGGCATTAGATGGTTGGCAACGCGTGGTTGATACATCGTTATTGCATGCTACGATAACAGCCTCATGTATATCTGCCTCCTCCTATCATCACGCCTTCTCACAGGGGTCCCGGAAGGGGTCGGCAGAGGTGTATAGGTAAGGACCGGGGAGTTTGTTTCGCCGTTTCTTCTCCTGGCAGGTGTATTTTCTTGGAAACGGTGGAAACATACATATACATACGTATCATCACGCCAAGTCCCTAACGGGGTAGGCAGAGAGTATAGAGCGCCAGTTCTCTCTAGACTTACATACCTCTTTCGCTTCGTCCACATTCACTGTGATTTATTCATCCACGGTGGAAACTTTAGTTTATTTTAAATATGTGACGTTCAATAAGTGTTCCCCGTGTCCCTAACGTTGATAAAATATTTAGATTTAGATTTTTTTGATTTTGAATACCCATGCACCCGCTCCTATACTAGTATGAAAAATAATGTGTCCCCCTTTCCAGGACCGACAACGCAATAAAGAACCACTGGAACTCGACGATGCGACGCAAGTATGAGTCCGAGTTGCTCGGCAGCCTCGAGTCTATCAGCGGGCGAGCCAAGCGGGCCGCGCAGGAACCCCGCAGCGAGCCGGTCTCTGTCGTATACAATGACGTTAGTTGCTTCGCTTTTGTGCTACAACCTTAACAAACACACACACACGCACAACAAACTCACTCATACAAAGCCGCATAGACATACGCATACACAGACACGCAAGCACAAGCAAACACGCATAAGCTTAAACACACGCACACACGTAAGCTAGAAGATGTGTGAAAATGCAGATCTATGATAAGAATTTCCTTCGCAAAATATGCGGCGGATGGACATTACATTTAATCCGCAATGAAGTGTTCAAGGAACACATGGGTTGAGTAAACACTTGTTTTTTCAATAGGAGAATATTTGAAAGATTGTTCGGTCATGTTCAGAGTTGCGGAAATCAAGTGTACTCGAATCCGGCGAGTCTGTATGAAGACATGACGTGACATGACATGTGACATGAAGAAGAAGGCGTCATGGGGTAGTTAGAGGGAATAGAGCTCTCTGGCTACCCTGTGAGTGATGTGGGATATTAGAGATTATCCGTAACATTGAGGCTGTATGTATGTTGTGAATGGACTAGGGGGCGTCCATACATTACGTGATGTGTATTTTTAATTGTCTGTCCCTCCCTTCCCCCCTGGTAAGATATCGTGAGATTTTATTCAACTCCCTTCCCCATCCCCCAATCTCACGTGAGATTTTTCAAAATGTGGGTTTCTTACGTAAACGCGTTGGATTTTTATTTACGACTAGTTAAGACTAGCAATCAATATTGCTGAGAGTTTAATTATAAGATTAAATCTTACGCATGTTCAATCTGGATTAAATGGACCAAAATAGTATATATTTTTTTGTTTAATCAGAAAAAGAATTGCGTGATGTTTGCCGAGACCCCCCACCCTCGAACGTAAGATTAGATGAGATTTGACTCGACCCCCTCCCCCCCTTAAACATCTCACGTTATTTATGGAACCCCCTTGTATTGAAGTATTACATTGATTTGCGTTTTATGTTGCAATTTTCTTTGTGATTATTTGTTGTCAAATGCACGTCTGTAGTGGTTTTGTAGATGATTAAGGTATAAACATTCGTGTTCATCACATAAATATCTGCCCTGAAGTAAATGTTCGATGGAGACGCCATCTGTTATGATGGCACCTGAACATATCTCCGGCGAGAAAAGGTTCTTACATCTCTGCCTACACCTTCGTAGGGAACAACAATCCCTTTCGTAGTTATCCTTCACCGTAGCGCCCGTACTGTGATTATCACTTCAAGTGAATTCAGAAAAACTCATTATTAAGTTCCTTTTTCGAAAGGAACTTAATAATGAGTTTTGTTGCTAGTTATCCTCACGCCTTCCCACAAGGGTCCCCGAAGGGGTAGGCAGAGGTGTATGGGTAATACCCACACACCCACTTTCCGCCAGAGGTATATTAGGTGCCAACGTGACAGATGGCGAGTCCATCGCCGTTACTCAAGCACGACTATAGATACGCCTTTGAATTTCTTCTCAGACGTATGTAGGTTTCCTCACGATGTTTTCCTTCACCGTAAAGCTCGTGGTGTGACTAATCACTGCACTTAAGTTCAGAAAAACTCATTGGTACAGTTGGGATTCGTACTTGCGACCTTTGCGTCGCAGGCAACTGCTCGAACCACTCGGCCACCACGGCTACTAGTTAGTAGGCTAGTTCGCTAGCAACTTTTGCGTTGCACGCAACTTCTCGAACTAGCAACAAAATTCATTATTCTCGAACCACTCTGCCACAGCAATTTGATAATAATGCGTGGTTCGTTTTGATACCTTTTGACCAGAAACGTGTCAGTTACAACGCATTTGTTTATATTTTGATACTTTTTAGTAGTAATAGTGTCAGCTATTGACACTTTTCCGTACAAAAAGTATCAAAATTGGAATGCATTTATTTTATTAGTATTATTAATTACACTAATAGACGTGGTCGGATCCATTCAACGAGTCAGCGCAGAGCAACTCTTCGAACACGAGCCAGCCGCCCTCGAAACAAGTACTGCATTTACGTCAGCTGTTGAAGGATCAACTCTCGAACATACACCAGCCACGACCGAGAGAACAGAGGGAGAATTTGGTCGCCGCCGAAATTGATATCGTCGAGTCTCCTTTCAAGTATGTATAAATAACTTACATTGTACACTGTGTGTAAAAATTTTCATTAAACATATCATATATAAATAATAATAATATATCCTCACGCCTTCCCACAAGGGTCCCCGAAGGGGTAGGCAGAGGTATATGGGTAATACCTACACACCCACTTTCCGCTATTATAACTCAATATATATAACAATAGCCGTGCGAACTCACTCAAGTGTCATGTAAGGACGTCTGTTTGGAGATACATGTATACATGTCATAACCCTAACGGGGTAGGCAGAGATTAAACATATTGTGTGTGTCAATGCCAATGTTATGATAAATAATAATGCCTACCCCGTTAGGGACTCGGCGTGATAATAAGTATGTATGTATGTAAGTATAGTATGTGATCTAGCTAATAGGTAATCTATCTCTGTGCCAAATTTCAACCAATTATGTTCAGCCGTTCTGGCGCGAGTGAGTAACAAACATCCTTATAAACATTCACTTTTATATTGTTAGTAGAGTTTATTTATCGTAAGTTATAGTTGACCTGGACAACACATTTGTGGACTGGCCAATACTAGCAGTGGACAGAAACACTTGGAAATCATGGGGGGAGGCCTTTGCCCAGTAGTGGGATGTACCAGGCTAACATCATCATCATCATCATCATCATAGTTATAGTTGACTAGATGTGCTCCTTGTTAAATTTAATTACGCCTAACTTCAGAGCCGAACTCTGAATTATATAATATCTGACCCAAATAACGAAGTTTTCTCACATCAATTGCAGATTCGTGAACATAGAAGCACTCCCGTCTGATTCTCCGCTTAAGAACTATCTGAACCAGACGTGCACCACAGGGAATCAGGAAGCTGCGGGTAAATTGCACTAATATCTGTGAATAAAACATAAATTAAATATATAATAAACCTGGAGTTGTGATGATCGAGTGGTTCGAGTAGTTGCCTCAGACACAAAGATCGCAAGTCCGAATCCCGACTGTACCAAAGAGTTTGCCTGAACTTAAATACAGTGATTAGGAAAACATCGAGAGGAAACCTACATAAGTCTGAGAAGCAACTAAAAGGCGTACGTATAGTGGTGCTCGAGTTACAGCGATGGACTCGCCATCTGTCACGTTGGCACCCGAAATATATCTCGGCGGAAAGTGGGTGTGTGGGTACTACCTATACACCTCTGCCTACCCACCCTTGTGGGAAGGCGTGAGGATATACATAAACCTGTATTGTTTATTCCAGTGACATATTCTGTGCAAGCAGAATCGAGTAAGGAAATAGTCGTGCCTTCAGTATACACTTCACCGTCAAAGAAGTCTTTGGAGAACTCCAGCCCGCCCCCTATCCTGAGGAGGAAGAACAAACGGGTCCACGTCATCACGCCCAATCCCCATGTGAGTCGATGTATGGTATCAATAAACATTATTTCTAAAGCTTTCAATTTAATATCATTGTTTAGTTTTCTTTAGTTGGTTTGTAACTAGTTTATCCCAGGCATCTCAAGCGTCCATTGCGGCGGTAACCGCTTACCATCAGGCAGACCGCATGCTTGCTTGCCACCTAAGTAGTACAAAAACTAGTTTACTATACGGTCGTGCCCAAGTTATAAATTGAGTTTCTTATTGTTTAATAATAGCGCACGTAAAACCCCCGATGCCAACTTCTGTCTGATACCTCGACAGTCACGTCAACGTCAGTCTGATAGAAAACAAGATTAACAAATATTAATCATCATCATCATCATCATCATCATGTCATCACGCCGAGTCCCTAACGGGGTAGGCAGAGAGTATAAAGCGCCAGTTCTCTCGAGACTTGCATACTTCTTTCGCAATTAATCACAACCTGGTTTAAACTATATTAAACCTTATTTGAACGCTACCTTAATTTGGTTTATTTAATAAAAAAAAAGAAAACCTTAACATTTAAATTTTACCTTTCCAGTCATGGAGCAGTACAATATCCAATGCCCTGGAGTCGCGAGAAAACGGGGTGACTCCAATCAAAGCCCTGCCCTTCAGCCCTTCTCAGTTCCTGAACTCCCCTGGAGCTGTGTCCTTCCCGACCTTCGATTCAACGCCTTTGAGGCATCACGTTAAGGTAATTAACACCCACATATCATCACGCCGAGTCTCTAACTGGGTAGGCAGAGAGAGTACAGTGCCAGTTTTCTCTGACTAGGTAAACATCCCATATATTAAAAAAGGAACTTCTATATTTTTTTGTGTTGAATCTGCTCGCGCTTTTGTCTTGACCCTTGATACAAACCTACAACACAATATACAAGTGACCTTACTATAATTAACTATATCTTCACGCTTTCCCACGGAGGTATACTGAGGTGGAAAATACATTATTTTGTTCAAGCCAGACTATACGCCTTTGAATTCCTTCATACATGTAACCAGATTTTCTTTACTGTAAACTCGTGATGTAGCAGATTGTACTGTTAAGTATAGAAGAAATCCTATTGGTACAGACCGTTGGCGTTCGAATCTACAATCTTTGCTTTGTAGACGACTACTAGCACTCGGCCGACAAGGCTCTTTTAAATTTATTATAAGGAACACAATAACATTAATATAATGCCCTTTTTATTGATGAATTTTTTTTTTTATAGGAATGGAGTTCCAGTCCCTTATTGCACACCCCGACACCAACCAACATCACTCCCGGCAACGCGAATCTAACTAAGAATAAAACACCTAAGTGAGTACACAAGTATTATTTTGGAGAACGAATATAAATATGGAAGACTGTCTCCCTATTATATGACGTCTCATCAAAAATATGGTCGGAATTACCGCTATATTATATGATATAGTTATTTAATGTGAAGAACTGGTTAGGAATCCGGTCGAATTTACCGCCATACCATATGCAGTCTGATCAGGAACGTTATCGCTATATTATATGCAGTCTATTTATCGCTATATTATATGCAGTCTATTTATCGCTATATTATATGCAATCTATTTATCGCTATATTATATGCAGTCTATTCAAGAATATGGTTGATGTAACTGCCATATTATATGCAATCTGAACAGGAACATACAGCCGTTGGAAGACCAGACATACATAATTTTACCATTGCTTTGTTCCAGATGTAATTTGACTATAATTTCGCTTGAAATACGCAAACTTAATTATCGAACTGTAATCTATACTAATATTATAAAGAGGAAAGATTTATATGTAAGTATGTTTGTAAGGAATTGGCTCAAAGAGTACTAGACTGATTTTAAAAATTATTTCATTATTTGAATGCTACATTATCAATGATTAATATAGGCTATTTAAAAAAAATATGTATGCCAAAATGTTTAAAAAATAAATGTCCACCCGTGCGACGCCGGGGCGGGCCGCTAATATTTAATATTTCTCATAAAACAACATGTTTTAATCTCCAGAACCCCTACCCCGTTCAAGATAGCAATGGCAGAGCTGGGCAAAAAGTCTGGTCTTCGGTACGAGCCATCGAGTCCGGGTCTCTTAGTCGAAGATATCACGGAAATGATAAAGCGAGAAGAGAATTCGGATAGCACGGTCCAACTGAACGATTCCTTGCTGTCGTCTACTGCTGAGCAGGAGCCTAGCGTGCAGGTTAGTACATCCTCGCACCTTCTGTAAAGTTCATCTTTTTGTAAAGATAAAATTTACATACATATCAACTACCTAGATCATTCGCTCGGACACTCAAGGACGGGAACGTCAAGAGTAGTATCGGTAGGATCCGTCCTTGAGCGTCCGATCGACTTGATCTAGGTAGTTGGAACGTGGCCTTCCTCTGCCTCTTCTTGCACACACTTTTGCTTTGTATATCTGTACATTATTATGACAATAATTAATACATACATACATATCATCACGCCAAGTCCCTAACGGGGTAGGCAGAGAGTATAGAGCGCCAGTTCTCTCTAGACTTACATACCTCTTTCGCTTCGTCCACATTCATCAGTCTCTTCATACATGCTCGTCGGTTTCGAGTACTCTTAACGTTCCCGTCCTTGAGAGTCCGATCGATTTGATCAGGTAGTTGGAACGTGGCCTTCCTCTGCCTCTTCTTGCACACACTTTTGATTTGTATATCTGTTTCGTCAATCTTCTTCACTCATCCTTCTATATGTTCCAAACCAACGTAACATGCCTTTCTTCATCTTTACAATCACGCCCTCATTCACTCCAGTTGATTTGCGAATCTCTTCATTGCGGATTCGATCTAATATCGTTACGCCGCACATTTTTCGAAGAGATCGCATTTCGACTGCATTCAAGCTATTTTCATACTTCCTCTGACATACCCAGGATTCGCTGCCATACAATAAGGTAGGTACCAATATCGCGTTGTGGACATCAACTCGAGCATAATAACGAGAGCAATAATTAATAATCATTTATATTTGGACACTATATTTATTTGTCGTATTATTATATGTATAGATATATATGTGCGTGTCCCCCTCAGGGCAACGACTCGGGCATCGGCAGCGTGAAGCGTCGCGGCTCGGACGTGTCGTGCGCGGGCAAGGAGAACGTGCCCGGCCACAAGCGCGCGCGCAAGGCGCTGGCCGCCGCCTGGGGCGCCGCCACCAGCACGCCGCACGCGCACACGCTCGTGCCCGACGTGTCCTTCATACTGGAGACGCCGGTCAGTACCACCACATATACACTCAGACGGGCTGCTTGGTACCTTTATGGTGGACAAAAGGCGCACACATGCTCGTGTTGTTCCTCCTAGAGACGCCGGTCAGTACCACCACATATATATACTTAGACTTACATGGGCTGCTTGATACCTTTATGGTGGACAAAAAGCGCACACGCTCGTGCCCAACGTGTCCTTCATACTGGAGACGCCGGTCAGTACCACCACATAAATATATACTTAGTCGGCTGCTTGCTACCTTTATGGTGGACAAAAGGCGCACACATGCTCGTGTTCTTCCTCCTAGAGACGCCGGTCAGTACCACCACATATATATACTTAGACTTACATGGGCTGCTTGATACCTTTATGGTGGACAAAAGACGCACACGCTCGTGCCCGACGTGTCCTTCATACTGGAGACGCCGGTTAGTACCATCACATATATATACTTAGACGGCTGCTTGATACCTTTATGGTGGACAAAAGGCAGACACATGCTCGTGTCCTTCAGGAGGTTGAAGGTTCAGGTTCAAATCCGTCTGAAGGAAAATATTTTACGTTCGATAAGAATGTATGTGCTTTGATAAGGCGACGGACTTGTCATCTGCCATTGGCATCTAAAGATATCTCTACACCGCATAAAACAGGGTCCTTCCTTGCGATAACACTTTTATAAAACCTCTGTCTACCCGTTCGCTTGTCTCTATGATAACACAAATAACAAATTAAATATAAATTGTACATTTTCCCCCTTCTAGTAACTAACCTAGAATATTACTTCAATTGTTACAGAGCAAGACATTAGCTGGCGATAGCTCGGTAATGTTCTCTCCGCCTTCGATCGTAAAACATTCCCTTCTCGAAGAGTCCACGAGTCTGCACAGCCTAATGAGCGCTGATAACACGCCTGAACCGACCAAATACGAGGATCTAGACATCGAAGCCGTCATCTCTGAGAAAACAAAGGTACAACACAGGTCCATACTCCTTACTAATCCCGAACCTAACACCTTAGGCCCTACTGACGTTATTCTATACCAAGATATTTATGAGAACGACAATCCTAACATACTTAGAAATATCACTAACTTAGATTCCCCGCGCACTTTCGCTCGATTGAACGCAGATAGACTTCGCACTATCACTTCCGCTAATGATTTGTCGTGCGATAGCGGGAATAGCACCCTTATAGCCCCTAAAGAGGTTTTAGCTAACGCGTTCGCCGACCATATTTATAAAGTGACCAATCAGAAGCCGTCTACGTCGCGCATTGACGAGATTCTAACCAATAAGATCATGACGGGGAATAAAGGCGATTACTCTCAGAAAGAGAACCAATGGTGGCAGATTGATAAAGATTCGGGACAAACGGATGAATTGTTTTCGGGTGATTATTATATGTTCACCAATATGTAGGTAGAGGAACCTTTAAATGGAAATATGCTCAGATTATCAAACGGAAATAATATTTAAGAAAAATAAATGAACTAATAACATAAATGCATTTATTTGTCAAATAAAAACAAAAAACAATCAGTTGGTTCAATAAACTGCTAGAAATTTACGAAAACTACGTGTTGTAAATAAGACTAATTAGGATCGCGTTTCGGATAATTAACGATAAAAAAACTAATCAATTAATGATTGTAATATTTTCTTCATGTTATTTAAAAATATAGTTATTAATGAAGTTATTCGCACCAAACTAGTTGTAACGTGTAACGAGATTAGAAGTAGGCTACCAAAGATGATTATCTTCATCAAATGAATATAAAGTTGTGAGTTAATTTAATTTAATATATTGGTAAAGTTTTTGTTAAGTTAAAAATAATAATGTAGTTGTAATTAAAAAACTATACCTCAAGTTTACCATGCACCAAATCGTATTAGTGTTACTAGTTATAAAAATAAGTTTGAAGTATTCATTGTAGGGTCTAGATTTTCTAGACAAGTTAATAATACCGCGGGGTTGAGCTTTTATTCAGTATTCGATTGTGGCTGTACAAAATCTATTCGATTAGTATTTATACTGACTTTGTCTATGTGGGGTGCCTTAGTATATTTGGGACAGTACCTTAAATATACATTACTTACGTTTCAAGCTATCAAATTGATGACATTATGTTCGCATACATTTCTGCTGTAGTGATAAATCCAACTACGATTTTTTTATATCATAAAATCATACATACATACATATGTGAACTGTACATAGCACCTTATCGTAAGTTTTACATTAAAAGCGTAGCTAGTTTATCATGTCTGAAATGTATAGAGAATTTAATTCCTTCTCCCATTGACGGCCCTCTTGTCTAGTGGTCAGAGTTCCTGGCTGCGATGCTTGAGGTCACAGGTTCGATCCCCAGGGAGAGATTTGTGTGCTGAACACAAGTATTGTTAGTCTTGGATGTCCTATGTATATATCTGTCTTGTATGTATGTACTTCGCTCGGTTTCCATTCCAAGTAGTTATCTTAGTTTGAGACTTTCAATTTTGTAGAATTGTCCCAATTTACTTTTGCTCCCAAATTACTCTCCCGGTCTTTTATTTTGCGTGGGGATACATTTCTAAGACGTAGAGGCTCATTCGAGAGTTTTTATATAAGTAGGGAAGTATTATTAAAGCGTTTTGAAATGTTGGATACATTCTGACATCTAACCCTCTGAGCTCGCCTGAGCAGCCAGTGATGGAAGTCGTAGTGTATTCCTTGCGCTAGGTATAACTATCCTACTCTTGTATTTATTTATTTAGAAATTGTATTTTTGCTTTGTATCTAGCCATCGAGATATTAACATTTCTAATTTATCGTTTTCAATCGAATTCACGGCTCGCTGTCGCATCGGTTGTGGAGTCTCTAATTTATTTGTAGCAACTTTTTTTTGTTAATTTTTGTAACAATTTTAAATATAATACGGCAGCTATACTTAAGAGTACTTTATTTGAAATAAACAAATGGCATTACCCATCCCGCCCACCATTTTGTTCACACCCCCTCCAACCCCTTTTCCCCGCACTCCTATTCCTATCACAATATTGACAGACCAGTGTTGAATCTTCGAAAACGTATTTATTTATTTTCTTGTTATAGCAATTTGTTTTTGTTATTATTTATATTTTTTTAATTGTTTTAATTTATTCTGTAGTGGTTAGATTCTTCACTTGTATTATGGCAACATTTTGTATTATCGCTTGTGTTTTTTTCTTCTTGAGTAGTTTAGTGACGCTGTCAATATTGTATGTACTCTCCAAATCCATTCCATTATAAGATCCGATGTCATTTTTTATTTCAATAAATGTATTTTGTCAATATTATTCATGTTTCTTTATTTACTTACCCTTTTTAGAAATGTAAATAGTTGTTTCGTTGTATCGTATGTTTATAGAATTTACACTTTATACTATATTACTTTACATTACATTACTTTATATATAATTTGTGGAGCAAAAAAGACATGGCAGAGTTTCTCAAGCACGAATATACATACAAACGTCTTTGAATTTCTTCTTAAACTTATTCAGGTTACTCTCGATATTTTTCTTCACTGTAATTTAAATATACATACATATCATCACGCTGAGTCCCTAACGGGGTAGGCAGAGAGTATAGAGCGCCAGTTCTCTATGGACTTACATACCTCTTCCGCTTCGTCCACATTCGTCAGTCTCTTCACACATACTCGTCAGTTTCGAGTACTCTTGACGTTCCCAGCTAACATGTAACATCTCAGTTAACTCAACAAATGATTGAGAATAATGAAGTACTGATGTTCTACCCTGATGTATATAAATATATCATTTGAACAATCTTGAAATAAGATTGTAATAGCACGCCATGATCCGACTCTTTAACATTTCACACAAATACAACTAATGCAATTTGATACAGCTTTAACTCTTAGCCTATTCCTACTACAATATAATCAGTATCATATTGATAAACAGATCAACAAACAGAGCCGTGGCGGCCGAGTGGTCCGAGTAGTTGCCTGCGATACAAAGATCGCAGGCAACGTCCTAATCCCGAATGTACAAATGTTTTTTTCTGAACTTAAGTACAGTGTGATTAGTCACACCACGAGCTTTACGGTGAAGGAAAACATCGAGAGGAAACCTGCATACGTCAGAGAAGAAATTCAAAGGCGTATGTTTAGTCGTGCTTGAGTAACGGTGATTTCGCCATCTGTCACGTTGGCACATATAATATACGAAGGTGGGTGTGTGGGTATTACCTATACACCTCTGCCTACCCCTTCGGGGACTCTTGTGGGAAGGCGTGAGGATATAACCAACAAACTAGTATGCCCTTATACACGTTTGCCGAGAGCGGGGCCGAGCCTGCAACCCAAAAGTTGCCACTAAGTAAGTTCTTAAGGAGAAGTCTGTAATGTATGTGTATGTAGGTAGGTGTTAATTACAGATGTGTTCCTACCTACATGATGAAATAAATCAGTCAGTCTTCAGTTCGACGCCTTTGTGTTACGGTGTTTTATTCCGTAATTACAAAGTCATTCTAAGGATTGATTATCTGAAGATATATAACGGAAAGTGAGCGTGTAGGAAATACCACACCCAAAGATATATTTTAGGTATAACTCACTATATATATTTTGAATGAGTGTCTGGCATACGCAGAAAGAAGGCCATATTCTTCTCGGTAATACATTTATATTAAGCTTATTTATTATTACTCATATGTATTTATTTAACTTATACGTCCACATTAGCGTAAATGACCACGTTGTCGTGCTAATTGTAAATAAATAAATATATAAAAAAAATCTAAAATAGAATAAAACACTAATAGATTTCATTGTAAAATTACTTATAATAATAATATATCCTCACGCCTCAAGGGTCCCCGAAGGGGTAGGCAGAGGTGTATAGGTAATACCCACACACCCACTTTCCGCCAGAGGTATATTAGGTGCCAACGTGACAGATGGCGAGTCCATCGCCGTTACTCCAGCACGACTATACATACGCCTTTGAATTTCTTCTCAGACGTATGCAGGTTTCCTCTCGATGTTTTCCTTCACCGTTAAGCTCGTCGTATGACTAATCACTGTACTTAAGTTCAGAAAAACTCATTGGTACAGTCGGGATTCGAGCTTGCGACCTTTGCGTCGCAGGCAACTGCTCGAACCACTCGGCCACCACGGCTTTTTATAATATCTTTATAGCCGAAATAGATAAACCAATGAATTTATTATCTGGGGTGTGGACTCTGCAACTATAGTCATAACAGCCAATGGCCTAAAGGAAAAGATCCTCGACCAACACCTTAAAAGGCTCTCGTTAGAAGGTGCTCCTCGACGTATCGTGAGGAGATTCCTTTCTCCAGGTCCCTAGCCACCGGTACCTTGGACCCTGATCCCGACACAGTGGATTCCGGTTTATATTTGACTAGCTTATGCCCGCGGCTTCGCCCGCATGGAGTTCGAAAAAGTAGCTTTGGAAATTTTCCTGCTAGAATCAGTTCAGCCCCAAGCCGTGAGAGAGCATCATACATTATAATATAAGAAATTTTCTGGATAAAAAAATATCTATGTCCTATTCCTAGGTATAAGCCACCATTTCAACTTTCCGCCAAATCGTTCAGCCGTTCGGCCGGGAAAGAACAGCAAACATCCAAACATTCAAACTAACAAAGTCTCAAACTTTCACATTTATAATATTTGTAAGATTTGCGATATTCCTTTGTAGGTGACGAAGAGTTCTGGCGAATCAGTGCTGGTGAAGAAGTCAGCTGTGCGCTCCATCAAATTCGATCAAGACAATTCAATGCAGGAGGAGAGACCGTCCTTTATTTTGGTTAGTATATCTTTATCTTAGCTTAGTACAAATAGGGTAGATTTAATTTTTTTCCAACAAAGCTGGGCGGGCTAACTAGTCTTAATATATATAAATTACGTGTCACGTTGTTTGTCCGCGATGGACTCCTAAACTACTTAACCGATTTCAATCAAATTTGCACACCGTGTGCAGTTTGATTCAACTTAAAAGATAGGATAGTTTACATCACAATTGGACCCGATAGGTGGCGCTGCGATCGTGTTTCACCCGGGCGAAGCTGGGCGGGACAGCTAGTATTTAATATATAAATTGATTTCTGTGCGAGGCTTTTGTAAAGTGCAGGTACTGCTCCGTGCGAGTAACTCCAATCCTTATCGAGATATTAAGACGTATAAATTGCGCGTTGCTAGGATTGTCATATTGTGTTGGCAGCAGAGGGATTAGTCCCATTATGCTGCCAACACTGTATAACTCTCCGAAAACAGTGGCAACGCGCAAATTATAAATAAAATCTGTCTGTAATATTCTCTGCTGCCAACACAATATGACAACCTCCCCCCCTCCCCAAGGAGCTCATTATTGGCAATCTTATTCATAGCTAGCACAGATACACAAAAGAAAAAAAATTGTAACTTGTCTACAGACTTCTATAAGGAGGCCTGCCCCAATGTTCCCCCAATGCCCCAATGTTCGGGCTTAAAATTCGAACGGAAAACCCGTTATGCCCTACCTCTCTTTAATTATCAGTATTAATTATTTCAGGGCGACAGTAAGTGGGAGACATTTGCCTGCGGAAAGACACAGGATCAACTGGATTTGACCATGCTCGCTCATCAGTACTTGAGGAAAACCGCACTGAAGCCTCGTTCGCTTAATTTCTAGTATATAATTTAGTGTAAGGAGCACAGAAATCTTATTTTAATTATGTCATTGATAATCGATGAAATTTCAAGTCGAAAGGAAAACTGACGCACGCAAATACGCATTTTCACCAACAAAATTTTTTGCGTGCAGAAATGTTCCGTATTTCACCTTTTATATAGATAGTGTCATCCACGAAGACGCGCCCCATCAATTTCTAGTCGAGGGGGTCGCGGGTAACAGTGAGTATGACCCCAGTCTATTTATTGTAGTGTGCGTGCGCACTCATTGGTAATCAGTGTGTACCGACAATATTCAAACATTAGTGGAATGTAGGGAAGAATAGTGGGGCGCGTCTTAGTGGATGGCGCTATCTATACATTTCTAGCAACATCATATTCCAACAGTAGTATATTATATCATTAATATCTTTATATCGTAAATTCTTACAATATTGTATAATATCTTCGCAATTTATTTGTATAACTCTTAACTCTTTTCGCAGTAAAACCCGCGTTATCTTTAAATATACATACGGTTATTCAGTATTACAATATTCGATTGGTTTCCATAGGTGAAAGATTTTTAAAACGGTTTATATTATTTATATTAAATAGCCGTGGTGGCCGCGTGGTTCGAGCAGTTGCCTGCGACGCAAAGGTCGCAAGTTCGCATCCCGACTGTACCAATGAGTTTTTCTGAACTAAAGTACAGTGATTAGTCACACCACGAGCAGAACGGTGAAGGAAAACATCGAGAGGACTCACAATCTGACACGTTGGCACCTAATATAACTCTGCCGGAAAGTGGGTGTGTGGGTATTACCTATACACCAGTGGCGAAGCGTCCTTAGAACACGATTCCTACCGGCTTCCCTTGGCAGATTCGCGCTCATATACGACTATTCTATGTAGTCATAATATCGCAAGAGACATAATTACATTGCGCCCTTTGTAAGAATATTCTCCAATATGCTGGATACAAAAACGCAATGTATGTGAAATCGCGCAACCGCCCACATACACGATTTCACGTAGTAGGCGGCTGGGGAACTCGCTCATAATATTGGGAATTCAAATAGTTAAAATGTAGGCAATTCACGCACACATAGACATTACAACCACATCCAACCATTCGTCGATATAACAGCGATTATAAGCCGATCTCAGATAGCCTCCCATCTTTATTTGTTATGTGTTAAGGTTTCGTTTCGCTTGAAAAGTTTCCTCCAATCAGAGCAATTCAAGAGTCAATCAAATCAAAGTCAATCATTGACCTCACCTAGCCATTATTTCGCGCGTATTTGCACGGATTGTTTTGTTATGCTAATTTATCTATTGTAATATGTGATAAGTTTGATTGTGTTGTGGTATATGGTTAAAAAAAAACGAAAGTAGTGAAATTTTACTTGCCAAGTGTTGTCACAGTGTTTGTTTTGTTTCACCGTAAAGGTTTGTTTGTTTATTTTTGTTTCTTGTCGTCACGTAGTATGTTAGGTTAGAAATGGCGGCGTTAATACAAATAGGTTGTTGTCTTACAGATTACCTATTAAATGAGTTAACTTCGTTCTCAAAACAATCTTTCGAAAATAAAAAATATATCATTAAACATGGACGGGCTCGTCCCGATATGAAAATTGATTATAGACGTAAGGATGGGTGTTTCAAGCATTTTCACAGTTCTATGTATGATAAATACGATTGGATAACCGGCAGTTCAAAATTACATAAGTTATTTTGATTTCCATGTCATGTCCATGTTATTTTGTTTTTCGGTTTGTAGTATAGAAAAATAAATACTGCGGTATTCCTGCTGGTATTTGTTTGTGATGATGATGCTGGCAAGTTAAGTTTCACTTATTTTAGTTCTTTTTTTGGCTGTATATTTATAACCCCCGTGTGAGTGACGTGTGCTTTAAAACGGCTTTTTAAAGCCACTTTTATCATACTTGACATGCACTGTTCACATGATACCAGTAATGTCATGTATGGTGAAGGTGGTGAACACTAACAACTGTACAGCAAGCATGTTCTGTCGCATGGAAAAATTGCATACAACGCAACGCAAGCACCATACATAACATTTCGCCGTAGTTTTGGGAGGTGAACTAACACACTAATATATGGTATGTAATTTATTGCATTTTTTTTACAAGTTAAGATATGACGTTTTGCTTATACACGCGTTAGCCATTTTTTTGGTCCGGCTTTACCTTTCTTTTTTTTCACCCCACGCCACTGCTATACACCTCTGCCTACCCCTTCGGGGACCCCTGTGGGAAGGCGAATTATGATATTGAATTATGGTGAGCTGGATACACCAGGCACCAGCGCAACGACAGGATCACAAGTGTCAATCAGAATACAGATTTCTGTGCTAAGGACTATATACGCTTCTAATTAGTTTTAAGGATCTAAGCAATGTTTGTCTGTGTGTGTGCGTGTGTATTTTGTAAAAAAAAAAACATGGAATTTAATACAAGCACTTAGTAAAGATATTTTACAACAATAACTCTATTTGACAGATGTGATTTAGAGAGTAAGTTTTAAAATGTTGAATTGTTTAATTTATTAAACATTAGTTACTAAGATTTTTTATACCACAGAAGTATGGAACAAAATATGTACAGATCAACGACCCGATATTGTGGGTAAGTACATCCCATTGTCCCACTACGGTTTTACCCCAACCTTGTCCACTTTAAATGTAGCTAAGTGGCCTTAATACATTCATTAACACGATAAATATAATAATAGTTATTATTCACACGAACGCTCAAGAATAAGTAAAGCTTCTACTATCTGAACGAAATACATACTTAAAGATAGACTAGCTCTGCTTCCCGGTTCTACCCACGTTAAATTCAATTTCAATAACTGGTTCAGTTGGAAATACGTCGATATCTTTACTCTGTATTGAAGTCTAGAAAACTCGCTCTCTACTTTCTGCTTTGTTAGTGACTACTTGATGGTATGTATTTATTTATTTAGGGTTCGTGT
>JACCPG010005573.1:0-24927 GCA_016069955.1 Drepana arcuata
TCATATATACATCTGAATCATGTAGCTACAACATACAAACCTATTTAGTTACAGGCTATATAAATACCAGATCAATTATTTGGATGTTAGACTGATATGGCCTCTGCCTATCCCTTTGAGGACCCTTGTGGGAAGATATAACGATATATACCCATTGGTTGGCACTATGGTAGCTGCTTCTAGAACCAATTATAATGCTTAGAAATTTGTTATTCAAGTATATAGGTACTTAATTGTTAGATTTTTTCACACAGAACTAAAGTTACAATCTGACAATTTAAATTCAACTTAAAAATATTTCAGCACCTCATTAGCAAACATCTTTAGCAACACATTGCAGAAGCAGGAGTCTAACAAATCACTGAAGTATAAGCCACCAAAACCAAATAATGTTGTTCCAATATCACAAGAAGAAACTAAAGGTAGTCAATGCCTGTTTGCTTGTGCTCTAATTGGATATGAATGGTATGTTTAATTCTAAACACTTTTATACTACTTGATACTTCGTTAATTTATCTCCTATACAATTTCCTTTATTTTCTAGGTTTAACAATACTTACACTCCCAGGGGCAAACTAGGTTTTGCAATTATGAAAATACTCAAAACTGATTTGAATAACATCATTCTTTATGATGCTAATAAAATTACTCTGTCATGTACTATAGTTTCACCACAACTAGAGATTACTGTAAATGAAAATAAATTTATATCATATTACGATAATAATAGAAAATATTGGAGTATCTATGCTACAGAAGAAGAGATCAAGAAAATAGAAGAATTATTAAAAAGTATGAACGTTGTTGTTAAATATTCTCATGATTCTGGTAAAGGTCCTCCAGAGTCATGTAATCAAGGAAATCATATACAGTTGAACATGGATCTAGGTGATAAAGAGACAGATACAGACTCATCAGTTAACAAAAAAACTAAAATATCAATTCTTAACCGGATGGCTAACATGGGGCACTCAGTGCTCCCATCACATACTTCACTTACAGAGAAAACAAGTGACTCGTCTGATACAGATGATTCAAGTAATCATCCCAAAGCAATTCGACACAAGCCTAGTAAAAATTTTGTAAAGAGAAGCGTTCCAGAAAAGCACATTTCAGAATCATGTATTGTTAGTGATATACAAAAACAGTTACCAACTAACAAGACAGATTTGAAACCTACAGACATTCCCCTTTTCTCTTATGTGAATAATCAATTAGTGCCTGTAACACACACAAATATAATATCTAGTCCAACAAATTGTGATATGAATATATACATGTCTGAGCAAAGAATTTGTAACAGTGAATTAAGGATTAATATGACTAGAATGACAGACAAAATAGATCAAATAGCAAACAAGGTGAATGACTTGGAGATTAAAAATAACAATTTAGGTAATAACTTCCAAATGGAAATAATGCAGAAATTACTGGCAGAATATGAAAACAAAATAAAGTTCTATGATGAACTATTAAAAGCCAAAGGAATTGTAGATAAAAGGGCAGAAAGTTTACTAAAAGAGAAACAAGAAAGTGATGAAATTAAGACAATGCAGATGAAAATAACCAATCTTGAACAATCAAATGAAAAAAAAGACTTAGAAATTATACACTCTCAAGATGAAATAAAAGTTTTGAAAGATAACATTGACATTCTTAATAACGAAAATGGCAAAGCAACTGATGAATATAATGCAAAAATTGCTCAATTGGAAAAAGGTCTAGTTTTAAAATCTGAACAAATTCCTACTGGCTCAAAAGATTCCCGTAGCATTATTGAAAACCATCTAAAAATTATCATGAATGATACATTCCGGACCATATGTGCAAACTTTGAAAATAATGAAAGCTACACTGGTGAAAGTGTTAAAACTGTAATAGCTACAGTGATAAAGAAAGTGACAGTAGACTGCCTTAACAACCTCTAGTATAATACATAGTTGTAAATTGTAATATGAATAAATTTTATGAGCAATAATAACATTATAATATATAGCATATATTTTCAACAGACTTTTAATACTAGTATGTATGTATCGAAATTATTAAAACAAATTTTTACTCATCAGAAAAAAGACAAATAAATGAATATTACGTAATGTTATTTTACAGACATGACGAAGTTTAATAAATATACATTTAAATATATATGTATCTTCACGCCTTCGTGTGCCCTCCAAAGGGTAGACAGATATGTAGAAATTACCCAGACACCCACTCAATGATGGGATATAATTTAAATTATTCTTAAAGAAGGATAACTGACGGTAATTAGGTGAATGGGCCATGTTGGCGTTGATGGGCAGCCGGGCAGAAAAGCCTGAGCAAGAATGTTGCTGTCCACAATACGATATTGGTGCCTACTTTATTTTATGGCAGCATACCAATCCTGGGTATGTCAGAGGAAGTATGAAATAGCTTGAATGCAGTCCAGATGCGATCTCTTCGAAAAATCTTAGATAGAAAACGCACTGAAGAGATTCGCAAATCAACTGGCGTGATTGTAAAGATGAAGAAAGGCATTTTACGTTGGTAACGTTGGTTTTGGACATATAGAAAGGATGAGTGAAAAAAGTTTGACGAAACAGATATACAAAGCAAGTGTATGCAAGGAGAGGCAGAGTAAAGCCACATTCCAACTACCTGGATCAAATCGATCGGACGCTCAACGACGGGAACGTCAAGAGTACTCGAAACCGACGAGCATGTATGAAGAGACTGATGAATGTAGACGAAGCGAAAGAGGTATGTAAGTCTAGAGAGAACTGGCGCTCTATACTCTCTCCCTACTCCGTTAGGGACTAGGCGTGATGATATGATGATGATGATGATGATATTCTTATGTAGAGATGGAAGGATCACAAGGTTGTAGTGGCGGTGATCACTTGACTAAGCAGATATGGGAATCATCGGCGGTGGGGTGAACCAAGTTATTTGCAGAATAGCGGCTAAGAGGAACAACATGAGCACAAGATAAATCTTACTTACTTACTAATTTCAGTAGGTAGGTAACTAATTAACTTTTATCGCAAAAGAAGGCCATATGGCCAATGAAATTATCATCAAGAGCAGATAATCAAATATAAGAATATTTTACTTCAATTCAAATATTTATGATATTGAAAGACTAGTATCAAAGTATGCATAAGAAATGTAATAAAACCAAACAGTTAATGACAGAAATTTTGACATATTGAAAATCAAAGTCAAACTTCTGCACAGGAAGGTTTAAGTCAATTTCAAATAAATTGATAATTCAAAGAATAAGTCGCGGAACTAATTTATAAAGCTTGGTTATTGCATAAAAGTGTCAATCACCTAAAGATAAATAATTGTGATCTAAGTGAAGCAAACATGGAAGGCTTTAAAGCGTCTTTAGATCAATATAATGTACAGGTTGGTAGTACCAGGAATTTTAGTTGTTGTCTCAGACATTTAAGTAATGTGCTTTGATTAATATAAATTTATCAATGGATTCCAGCTCACTATGGTACGTGAAGCTCTCTCTTCAGTCAGTGATGAGACGGAACGGGAATCTCTATTGGAACTACAGTCAGAGTTGCAAGAATTGATAAAGTTGACTCAAGAGAGCTTAGATGCTGTATCATCTAATCAAGAAAATAACGAAAAGGCAATGAAAAAGGAGAATAAAAATGAAATAGATGATGAATATGCCTTATTCATGGTAAGAATCATCCTAAATTGTATCTATCCCTAGACAAGTTGTAGGAACTTATACATTGGTTGTTAAGTTGCATAAAAGGTAACAATACTAATTGTAAGTTTAGAGAGAACTGGTGCTCTACTCCTCTACCTACCCTGTTAGGGAGCATAATGATATGTATGTAATTGTAATGTTATTCTTTGAATCTCTGTATTGCTTACAATTTTATTGACACTCTTCAGCAAACTTTTTAAAGTTCCCCGTGATAAGATGCCTGTGAATTTTGTGAATTTTTCACTCAGTGAATACAAATTGCACTACAATGTAGCAATGCTGCCAGCCTTCTTCAGGACACAGATTTGGGACATTTATTTTATTTATAAATATGCATAGTGTAGTTAGTTCAGTCTTTTAGTTTTCTATTATTGTGTTGTATTTTATTTGTTTTTCTTTCCTCCTTTTTTTAGCAAGAAATGGCCAATACTGGTGCTTTTCATAATGATGATGAAAAAGCTCAATCATCAAAAGACCAAAGTCAGCCGGATGATAATGACAGTGATATTGAGGTAAATAAAAGGATTCAAATGGTTTATTTTAGTATGTATTTTGAATAAAGATCTACCTTTGTTTTCAACTGTTGAACTTAAGAAAGTACATAGTCCATCTGTAATGACTGAAGACACTAATTGAAAACTTCCTAGAAAATTCATAGGTAATGTTGGTGATGTAATGTAAGGCATCTACTATAATTTTTACTAAAATTTAATAATCCAGCAATGATGGTGGTACATTTAGGTACCCTTAATTATGCTTATTTATTAATTTATATTTGTTTTCTTTTAACATATATAGGATGAACTGGCTACTCTACTAGGTATGAAGTGTGCAGTGTATCACACATACAAATGGGGTGGGCAGCCCACTCTACACAATGCAATGGTTAGCGCCATTGTCCCCCACCAGGATGATGACCAGTTCAAAGATTTACAGGTGTGTTTAGATTATTAAATAAATTTTAATTAACCTATTATTGTTCGTAGGTAATACTATTAAGTATTAAACTCCATTACATTATTGCCATACAGAATTAGTGAGTGTAAGTTTGACTTACTGAGAAATAGCATCCTATTCTCTCTCAATACTCTATGTGGAACTATATTTGAAGATAAATAGTAGTCGGACTGACACTGTAAAGAATTATCCAACAATTTTTTCTGTTAAGATCTCTGTAATAGTACTATAAAATATATAATATAACTACATATCTATATAAAAGTACTCATCTTACAATATACATTTATTACTTCATCATAATGTATCTCATTGTGCTGAAAAGATTATGTGATTCTAGGTTAGAGTATTATTTACACATCCTACACATGCAGAAATGTTGCCTTGTCCTTACTTCCTTGACGGTGATTGCAAATTTAGTGATGAACAATGTAGGTGAGTTTAAGTGGAATGCACATAGCAATTTCCATGTTAATTGGTAAAATTTTGTCAATTACAGTATGTATTTTACAGGTATTCACATGGTGCCATTGTTCCATTGTCAGGATTAAAAGAAGCTATAGAACCAAATTTTAGTTCACTCAAAGTTGGCAGTAGAATATTATTGAAAATGAAGCCACCAGATGATGTGGTAAATATTACAATGTTGCTGTTATAGCTTTTTACCCATTTCATTTATTATAACTAGGATTAGAACCCTGAAAAATGCATGCATTTGATCCTTGCAGGATGTAAGTGCAGCTACAAAATCAACTGAAAAATATCAACTTTGGCACAGTGCAGTTGTAAAGAGTATAGATTTGGACAATAAAGTCTGTGTAGCTAGATTGGAGCAAGGGACCAAAACTGGTGATAAAAGAAAGACCAGTTCTGATGAAATCCATGTCAAAATTGAGGATATTTTTCCATTGAGTTCCAGTAGTAAGTGAAAATTGCTTTTATGAGAAATTGTAGAAACGTCTTTGACATACCACTTATTTATTGTTTTATAATGTAATCATGTATTAACAAGTCTAGCTTACAATTATTAAAATTAAATTTTTACCTGCATGTTTTAGCTGAAAGTGATGACGAGTCTGATTCAGATGGCAGGCTGAGTGATACAGACTATCCAGAGAGCAAAAATATGCGCACCAATGAACACGGAAGTGCATTGCTTATAGAGAAGAGCCTCGAAAGTAATGCTCCTGCGATGGGAGAATGGGAGCGACATACTAGAGTGAGTATGTATTACATGCCTACTAAATAATAAATGTTAGCAAAATTAGGTACTTTGTAGATTGCATTTAAATTTAACATTATACCTGTCTGTCGATACTATGGATCGAGCTACAAGTGGGAGGCAAGACTAGGCAGCCTATGCTTGTAATTGTACATATATACATATCAAAACGCCATGCAACCGCATGCAATACATCCGGTGAGAAGCGGGTGTTGGTACTACAAATATTATGAAAACTATGAATATTATGAATTACTATTATTATGTAGTATATATATTATTCTTTTAACATCTGTGGTAGTCATGCTTTCAAATTAATCACCTTTATTTGGCAAAGGTTTAATATCTTTTGCTTTAGGGGGACTGCATTGTGATCTAAATATTTAAATTTTGTCTACAGGGTATTGGGTCCAAGCTGATGTTGGCGATGGGCTACGTGCCGGGCTCGGGTTTGGGCGCTGAGGGCTTGGGTCGCGTGCAACCGGTGGAGGCCCGCCTGCTGCCCGTTGGTAAGAGCCTCGACCACTGCATGGCCATCTCGGACAAGCACGCGGCACAGGACCCGCTCAAGGTAGATCTACATGTGCTGATATCAACACAGGGGTGGATGAAATGTATTTACTGTACTGCCCACAAGGGCTCCCCGAAGTGGTAGGCAGTGGTGTAAATAATAAACCATGCATATCTTCTACTACCTGGATTTCTAAATATTTTACTTTTCTTGTCGAAAGTTAATTGAAGACTGTTACAACACTATAACAGGCACAAGAGCATTTTTTATTTATTTTACATGCAAATGCTTTTATATTAGTAGCTACGTTTATCAAAAAACCTTAGTGTGGGACTGTTCGTGATAAGCATAAGCTTTTATTTTCAGGTGGAACAGAAGCTAAAAAGGCTACAAAAGAAAGAAGAAGAGCGTAATAAGAGAGCTTATGAGCGCGAGAGAGAAAGAGAAAGACGGAATGTGTTCAACTTCTTGAACAAAACATTAGGAAATAAGGAGGAAGAGGTTACACCATCCGCTGTAACCCCCGTGGACGTGAAGCAATCCACGAGCAAGGACTTGAATATAGAACAGTTTAAAATAACAGAAGACACTAAGAGAGTGGAACGGGAAATTATTAAACTTAACAGTTCCTTGTCTAGATACCCTGCAGGATCGACTGGTCATCAAGGAATTAATATGCAAATTGTAGCAAGGAATCAGGAACTTAATATGCTTAAAAGTAGGGAACAGCAGATCACCAGGGAGCAAAAACAAAGGAAAGATAAACAGAAAATGACTGTGTTTTAGCAAATGATAAAATCGATATGCACTATATGTACATAGACATGTACGTATACAAAAATGTTTTTGAAGATAGTTATCAATTGCAACATTAAGATTTTACAGCATTCATTGCAGAGGTTTTATTCGAATGTCGCATATTGTCAGCGTGACTTGCTATTTATGTATAGACTAATTTAAATTAAATATACAGATTCCAATAAGGTTTGTAAATAATTAATTATCTCTATTATGCATTCCTAACATCAAAGCATATTAAGTAACACGAAGGACTTGTGGAACGATATTAATGACAATGTTAGAGTTTTAGTGCTAAGTTTTAACATCGTAATAAATGTTAGTAAATAGGTTTTGAATTATTATATCCCATTTCATTTTAAGAATTGGAGATAGTTCGTATTTAGTCTTGTCGTGCGAATGCGTTTGGATTTCTCAACAGAATCTTGTTTTATTTTAAAAAAGGTATTGCAGGAAATCGTGATTGATTCATATTTTCAATCGCTTGCAAGGCCAATTACATAGGTGTATGTGGTACTTTTATCAATTTTGTATATTCATACTGTATAATAATACAATTCTGTGAAACTCGAGGTCCATAAAGGTCCTATTAAAACGTATTTTGTATGTCATAAAATCTTTGCAAATGAATTATTTGAAATATAAGATTAGAGCACCGTACATGTACATGTTTGATACGCATTTTCAACTTTGAGCAACCTTATTTGTAGTAATATGGTAATCATCCGTATTCATTGCGGTTGGATACTGCCTGCAAAATCTATCGACTTCGTGCATAGCGGGCACGTGAGAAGTTTATCACGTGATTTACAATTTAGTAGCAATGGCAGTCAACACAAACCTTTGCTTATCTTAAAATTAAAGCGTCCCAAACATGCCTTCAGCGAACCAGAAGACGACATAACGAAGCCCGGTCGAACAAATACACTCCAAATATTTGATCAAACAATCTGCATTCATTAAATACCCTATATTTCGTCTGGCGGCTACAAAACATTAAAGAATACACAATCTATGTGTCAATCAATGTTATTTTTCTTTTAACATCGTATTGGTTATAGACTGTAAGGATGTTGATATGATTGTGGATAGATAAATAAATAAATCCCGACGATATGAGTACATATATTATATATTGGAGATAATAAATTGATACAAGCGAAAGGCTGTTTGATTGGAGCGTAGATACTTTCATTTTTGCCCCAGTTAATACATCGTTCGAGTGACGTTTCAATGTTTTTAATGTTAAACGAAAGTTTTGTGCAACAGGCACCGGCTCACAGTAATATATTTGCTCATCTGTCTCCGCGCCTGGTACAGTAGCAGGTACAATGAAACACTTGAATAATTACAAATTTCTGTATTTACATGTGATGTTTTAGTTTAAAATAAGCGTACATGGCATAAAATTACAATTAATATATGAAATATTTTTCTATAAATTAGATATTTGTACTATCAATCAATATTACAAAGTACTTTAACATGTTAATGGGAGTGTGACTAGCAAATAATATTTGCTGAATTAAATAATAAAATGTATATAATTTTAGTGACAGTGGGTCAAGTGTTACACAACTCGTATTGCCTGCCCTATTATTGTGTTGCCAGCAATACTCACTATTTAATGTATTTAACGCTTCCCAAATACGATTCTATAAATTCTACTACCCAAGCGTTAAAATTTAATTTTGCATATTAGATAATGTTTTAAAAAACAATTTCATTATTACTACGATAAAAATGAGTATATGATGTTAATTATAACGATTATATGTTGCATAAATAATATGTTCAAATATACAACACCACTTAAAAGTGCAACGTGAGCAAGACATTTGTACTTTGATCCAAACTGGTTCACTAGTGATGCCACGAGGAGTAATTATAGCCAACACTATAGGTTATAAGACCCACTGCGTACGTCCCAATTGGTACTTCACAATAATATCGTCAGGGAATCGTGACTTGTTTAAACCTATGTACCGACGTGCGTTTGTCATGTAAAGATTCGTAAACACGCTACCTATCGATCGCTGCTAGTCGGACCCGCGCCTGCATACAACACTTACACAGTACAACTATTATCTAAGTTTATGCATTGACAATAAACAGTAACAATTACCTAGACAAATTCATCACAGAGATTTGTTATATCATCACCATCCTTGCTACCATCGCCTTGCACGCTCGCTCACACATTCCACGTTGCTTGTACACACGGTAACATCGAGTGCCCAGTGCCCACACGTTAGGTATCATACATAGAGAGTGATGAAATAAAAGAGAGACATTCTTTGTACTAAACTAAACGTCTTCAAATTAATAAGTACACGCTTATGAGACTCTTTACTACGCGGATTTTATAGCTGTATCGTTTGATGGATAACGTTTGTGATGTCTTTATTACGTAGTTTGTGGTCGGGGCCGCCCTCGGCGCCTCACGCGCGTCTCGCGATCAACATTTGTGTCGCACTATTCAATAAAACAAAGGAGATTCGCTATCTAGTTCCAGTGTCACGTGTCAAGTACACGGGGCGGCCGGGCGAGTGTATCAGTGGGCGTGGGCGTGGGAGAGGGTGGGGCTGGCGTTGGCGCGCAGCCGGCCGAGCACGCACGCCACGGCCGCGTCCACGGACTCGAACACGGGCACGCCCGAGCGGCGCGCCAGGTCCGCCAGGTAGTGCCGCCCGCGGTTGTAGTCCTTCACCGCCGCTTCGCTGTACTGCAAACAATACGTACTTTATATTTATATTCTACTAGCTGTGCGGCTTCGCCCGTTCAAAATTGAGTTCCATTGGTAGTTGTTTTTATGTTTGTTTCACCAGCTGTGCCCCGAGGCTTCATCCGCGTAAATTTAATTTTCAAAGATAGTTTCTGGTATAAAACGAATCCTATTTTTTAAGCCAGCTAATAATCTATCTCTGAGTTTTCGCATTTCAAATATAAATGGGTCTCAGGGAAATAAGGACTAAAAATAAGGAATAAAATCAGGACATCAATCTTGCGTTCAAATTGGTAGTCATCAGTCAAGAGGTTGATTTGAATTTGCCGCTTAATGGAACGTTCGTTGCTTTATTGCTGCTGTGTTCTTGTGTTGGCTATGCTGTTAGAATATAATTATAGAAATAAATTAATAATTACCGAGAACAGCAATTATTGAGGTTACAAAGTACATTTATTTAGCTTATTATATTAACTCATGTGGAATATTAATATCATATTATAGTTGAGAATATTTTATTTGCGCTGTGAGAAAAAGTAATGTATATACGTGTGTGTGTGTGTGTGTGTGTGTGCGTGTGTGTGTGTGTGTGTGTGTGCGTGTGTGTGTGTGTGTGCGTGCGTGTGTGTGTGTACTAACAGCGTGCGCCTTGTGGTAGTCCATGGGCTGCACGATGAGCACAGTGGCGGCGGGCCGCAGCCCCATGTAGTGCGCGGCGAGCACCATGGCCGAGAAGCACGGGCTGTCCGCGCTCAGCGAGAACACCAGCACGCGGGACCCCAGCACTAGGTCCTCGTCGTACGTACCTGAACAACACTTACATTGACGACTTGGCATCGATCAACACGCCCACTACTACATGGATTGATCCCATTGACATTGCAGCCTGTTCTCTAATGCTACGTAACCTTTTTCTGCTGTTAATATACACTAAAGTCAACAAGAGTAGTTTTTATCTTATTTGTCTCTCATAGCATGAATTTCGGGATCTATTATTAGTTCTAGTTAATCGAACAATGGCGAGTCCAAACGACCTTTAACCAGGCATTTATTAGGTGTTACAGAAGCACAGCCTAAGGGAACTGGTCTAGACTGTGTACAAGAGTAGAACAGAAACTAACCCTTAAACGGCAGCGGCGTGTGTTCCTCAGAGACCGTGTAGAAGTCTGAGGCGCTAAGCCTGTCAGTGCGGTCGGGGCGCTCGGCGGGGTCTCTGAGCGTGACGTCCTCGTGGGGGCCGCCGTCCACGTGGCAGTCGGGGCCGCGAGTGGGGGCATCCCCCGCGGGCCGCGGCTTCTTGTCGTGGCGCGGGGACTCGGGGTGCGCGGGCGCAGCGCGGCGTGCGGGCGCAGAGAACATGCGCGTGTAGTCGTTGGCGCGCGGCCTCACGCACGACAGACCCGCGCCGCGCAGCTGCTCCTCGGCGCGAGACCCAGCCTAGGACACAACGTACTGTTACTACGTAAGTACTTATCTATAGGAAACTGGTCCTCTACTCTCTATGCCCACGTGAAGAACTCGGCGTAATGTCATGTGTGTATTTATTACGACTCGTATACAAACGACCAGAGGGAAGGTGCGATAAAAAGCGACAGAAGTGATATGGAACTAATATATATGGCCCAAAAGCCGTGGTATATCATACTATATCTTCATCAAATTAAAATGTCTCCCGTTAAACACAGTTCTGACGGGGTTGCTTAAATACGGCTAAGTTAATATGAGTAGTTACAGGAAAGGAGCCGGCGAGGTAGACGTCGTGTGTGGGCGCGCCGAGCATAGCGGGCAGGCGCTCGAGGCGGCGCTCGGTGCCCGGCGTGAACACTGCCTCGCCGCTGTCCGGCGAGCCTGTGCCTGCGCCTGCGCCTGCGCCACTCGCAGCGCCGCCCGACTCAGAGGCGCACATACGGTTACCGCCATTCTGGAAACATACCATCAATAAACATACTGTTATTTATATCAATCAACAATTTAAGAAAAAATATGATAAGTTTATTTCATAAAATGTTATTACAAGATGCATTCACATTGTGGGATACACCACATTGGATTTAGTTATTCATTTGTGATCATGAATTAGCTTAGTTCTACTGAGAAACACCAGTGTGTTTGTACGAGTCAAACGATCTGTTTTACATAATAATAGTGTAATAGTAGTACTTCAATATCTTCAGGTTAGAGCTTACTTTAGGAATGAACAATCCCAGCTTGCGGCCGTAAGCGCGCAGTCTCGCGTTGTACATGTGCAGGCCGTTGTCGCGCACGCTCGCCGCGGACACGCGGGCTTCACCGCCTTCCGCCGCCTCCTGGGGCCCGTTGCGGCTCCCACACTCTGCTCAACGAAATTAAACTTTATGCCACTTAAACTATATATAAAAATATTATACGATTAGTAAGAACATAAGTAAAGAAACAAAAAGTGCCATAATTAAACGAGGAAATCGTAAAATCCACTCTAAAACAAACCACAAACCGACCCCGGCGCGTTTTCATGAACAGAAACTGAAATAAGATAAAAGCTGCGACGATAGCACGTATCTAATTTCTGCGAGCGAATGCAGTCAGTGTAACAAGCGAGGAAAGCGCAACCAAACGGTCCCATCGACGACGGTGAGAGCGAATGATAATGAGATGATTCAGCATCGATGTCGCTCGCACACGCACCGGCAGAGGGCGCGAGCAGGTCCCGCAGCGAGCGCAGCACGCGGCGCATGCGGCCCATCACGCCCGCCCCGCCCCCCACCGCCTCCGCGGCGCCCCCGCCCGCCGCCTGCGGGGTCGGAGTCCACCCTTCAACAAACCACCACCTTACCGGCTACCCGCAACCACCGCCACAGAACATTTACGAAGCAGACTATCGCGCCGCAAGCTGGTGAAACGTTATTACGACAGGGTCACTATAAAATATATTAAGGTTACCTGAATCGGCGGCGAGCTCTGCGACGGCCGCGCAGAATGTTTCGAAGTCGACGGCTTCGCCGGGTGGCAGGCAACGGTCGGCGCGGGCTCGAGGGGCGCGCGCGAGGTCGGCGAGCGCGTCTACGGCGCGTGCGCGGGGCAGGCGCGCGCTGCGGCCGCCCGCCTTGTCGTAGGCGCGCTTGAGCCGCAGGATGGTGTGGCCCAGCGGCTGGCGCGGCTGCGTCCGCGCGCCGCGCACCACGGCCCGCGCGCACCGCAGCGCCGACGGGATGTCGCTGAAGGCGGGCAGCCCGCGACGCTCCACCGCCTCCTGAAGCGTGGCGCGCGCCCGCGACAACTCCACGTACTCGCTGCGGACGCACACATACACACTATCATAACCCTGCTGATACTATATGATATATCCTCAAGCCTTCCTACAAGGGTACCCGAAGGGGTAGGCAGAGATGTATCGGTAATACCCACACACCCAGTTTCCGCCAGAGGTATATTTTAGCGAGTCCATCGCGCTTGAGTATCCAGTCGTACCTTTGAATTTCTTCCAGACGTATGCAGGTTTCTTCTCGATATTTCACCGTAAATCTCGCGGTGTGATTAATCACTGTACTTAATATGTAAAAAAAAAACAATTGGTCCAGTAGGGATTCGAACTTGCAATCTCTGTATTGGAGGCAACTACTCGAACCACTCAGCCACCACGGCTCTTAAATACTATATCTACGGTTTTTACAAGGAAAATATATAAAATACATATGTATATCATACAAGGTGTGCCCAGCGGTTTAACTCTTTATATTTGATGATATATTTCTAGCCTTAAGGAGTCAATCAGCTAGCAGCGCACAGGCTTGCATCCGATATTAGTATCTGGTACTATAATAGATAAGTGTCCGAGAATATTGATAGCAAAAACTGATATCTGATGATAACATGAATCCTTTGTTAAATTAAATAACACATTGCCAAGTGCTTTTAAGAGTCAGATAGTTGAAATCCGATCTGAAATTAGCAGCATATACAACTAAGGGCAAATCCATTTTATTTGATATATATTATAAATATAGCCTCGTCCTTTGTTGGTTGCGGAACGCACTCGCAATGGGAACGCGGCTAGAACCGTTAATTAATATATTATATGTGACCGCATTAGTCTCAAAAAGTATAAACCCGTTGTAATTCAGATACATATACATATGCAACAGCTTGTGTTATATTATATAATTATAGTCACCGAATTTCCTTATTTACAACATAAGTATAATTATTAAGCACGTACGTAATGTGTGATAACGTGTGATAGTAAGGTAGGGCATAACAGAATCTAGCCTTCAAAAATTTCAGTTTTGATTGGAGACTCAAAGACGGGCACGTCAAGAGTACTCGAAACCGACGATCATGTATGAAGAGACTGATAAATGTGGACGAAGCGAAAGAGGTATGTAAGTCAAGAGAGAACTGGCGCTCTATACTCTCTGCCTGCCCCGTTAAGGACTCTGCGTGATGATAATATGTACGTATGATTGGAGACTCGCAGCTACAAGCATATCTCCTGGACAGTGTGTTCTTCACGTTTCCCTGCACAATGTAAGTGTACGCTCGTAAAACCTAATAGTCCTAACCCACTGCCTTGTAAGTTTGTATTCAGACTGATAAACATGCTTATACACACACACATGTAAACATGTATGTATATTGATAGTATATCAAAATAATCCAGCATTACACCTAGATACATTACAAACAAATATTATCATTAAATGTTTATTGTCGTTGGCGGCACGACAGTCTGTCAAAAGGCACATGCCACGCTTGTATTGTTAGCGAGGGCGAAACTTACTGGTCAGAGATGGTCTCGTTGCCGATGGTCTGGTGGCGCGCGTAAGGCCTCAACACCAGCAGCAGGTCACGTGGAGCGGCAGCTAGGTGCGCCGCCTCCACGCTAGCGGCCACAGCGCGCGTTTCGCTGTCCAACACGAACAGCAGCGCACGCGCCGCAGCCTTAGCGCGGTGCTCAACCTCCATCAACTCCGTTGACCAGTCTTCCACTTGCTGACACAAATAATACGCCTGTTTACTACGTGTCACCATATATAGCATCAAGCTTCATACATATTGTGCTCTGTTTCGAATCTTAAAATTCCTGTACGCGATAGTTCGATCGATTTGATCCAGCTAGTTCCAACTTGTTCTACCTATGCCTCTTTTGCAAACACTTTATGTTCCAAACCTATTTAAATTGCCTTTCTACATTGCCATTTTCATCTGTCATACGTTTCCTATCTAAATATTCTTCCTTGGTACATCGCATCGCTAAACATGAGCATACAACTAAATGATTACAGATAAGGTATCTCACATACAACATTTTAAAGACTCGTGAGTTCAAATGAAAAGTCGTATTGATAACGACCATTATATCAATGTAGATTTTCAAACATATTCTAATCTATTCCCACATTTCCCAGTAACCAGCACGTTCCGATCATATGAAAACAGAACGGACATGCATTATCTATCTACGAACGATTTCCCTTTTTGACGTTCTTGATTATTCTATATCTTATCGTTATATCGTAATGGAATGTCGCTTTTATCATTAACAAATTTATGAATATTAAAACAGCCGCGCCGCCCGTCAGAATTTTTTATTTGTTACTGTCACAAAAAAAATGTACTCCATTCAGTATATTAGATAATATCCTCACGCCTTCCCACAAGGGTCCCCGAAGGGGTAGGCAGAGGTGTATAGGTAATACCCACACACCCACTTTCCGCCAGAGGTATATTAGGTGCCAACGTGACAGATGGCGAGTCCATCGCCGTTACTCCAGCACGACTATACATACGCCTTTGAATCTCTTCTCAGACGTATGCAGGTTTCCTCTCGATGTTTTCCTTCACCGTAAAGCTCGTGGTGTGACTAATCACTGTACTTAAGTTCAGAAAAACTCATTGGTACAGGCGGGATTCGAACTTGCGACCTTTGCGTCGCAGGCAACTGCTCGAACCACTCGGCCACCACGGCTCTAAGAGCCGTGGTGGCCGAGTATATTAGATATTAAATGATTACTATGATTAATCATTCCTTAGTACATAATGATTTCAATCCAATACAAATCGCTTTAACAATATTATCGAATAGCGATAAATACACCGAACTTATCAGTACCATATGATGCTTAAGAATATTTATAAGTTAAACCTTGGCCACAGATAAACTATAATACGGCAATAGCTGATGATCCCGAAAGAAGAGTATTTTATTTATTCGGGATAAATACACAGCCTACTCGTTTCCTGTATAACGGACGACAAATCCACTTTAGCATACAAATATTTGTTAGGAGTAGCCCACCTTCGTTTATAAATAAACTGTAATACAAAACAAATGTAAATAAAACCATGCATTAAAAAATCTTTTATAACTTATGGAAAGCGAATGTTAAAATAATTAACTGTTTGAACTTGAACGCCCCTGAAAGGTCAATAACATGTGTTTGACACATCAGTGAATGCAAAAAAGCTTTTGACACCCGCCATGGCACATAATGGGGGTAGTCACCGCCACTATAGAAAAATCGCTTGAACTAACTTTTAGTATTTCTATATTCGTACAGGATTCAGTGGTTTTGCTAATTATTTTTAAATTGTATATTGTGTATATTTTTGTTGATGATTTAAACATATTGTAGATTTATATTCATAGGTCGTTAGTTCAAATTAGGCTTGAAGGACCATTGTAGACTGATCAACGTTTTGTTAAGATAAACATACACACGAAACGGTAAACGAATATAAATTTATATATCTATATTAATATTATAAAGAGGAAAGATTTGTATGTAAGTATGTTTGTAACGAATTGGCTCAAAAAGTACTGGACCGATCTGAAAAATTATTTCACCATTGGAAAGCTACATACACCCTGAGTGGCATAGGCTATATTTTCATTTATAAAAAAAACGTATGTCTACCCGTACGAAGCCGGGACGGGCCGCTAGTTTTTGATATGTATGAAAAACATCAAACAAAAATCTTGCAACAACGCTCAAGAGCACTCGATGGGAACAGTAATTAATTATTAGAAAGACGATGTCGTGTTATGTGGAGGAAGCGAAAGAGGTCTAGGGAGAAGCGCTGAACTCTCTGCCTAGCAAACCATACCGAGATTTACAAACCGACTAGTGACATCTTGTATAGGCAAAACATACTTATATCAATAAATAAATAATGTATGCAGTCGTACGCAGAAAATTAGAGGCGTTCGATAATTAGGTTAACTATGTTAGGTGTATGTGCAATAACGTATTAAGTCTGATTTCATTACTGGCTGCACCGAACGGTTTTATCTACATTTTATCATACCTTTTCATGACCATGAAAATTATTTTCAGAACTTCCAGCCATAGGTATTCCTACCATTTTCATCAGAAGCTTATGTGAGTATAGACAGTCCGTCTGATTAGAATTGATTAGATTATTGGAGTAGGCATAATTACCACGTGACTAAGTAATTGAATGCAATAACTAATTGTTATAGCATTTGAAAAAATACACGCTGGACCACATACCAGACTACTTCTGGTATGTGGTCTTGTAGATTCACCAAAACATTCGATGATAGTCTAATAATGTGCCAGGACAATATTATTTTAAGTTAGCCTTAAATAAATAAAACAAATAACTATGATAATTAAAATAGGGCTTGGACCCGGAACACGATATCGGTGAACCGATATTTGTTTAAATGTAATTTATTTTATTTGTCTTTATGTTGGTATACCCTTCTATCCGGAAAGAGTCAACAAAAGGATTAGAAAAATATTGTATAACGACCTAATTTCGCAGGATCTGTATTTACGTGTCTACGTGACAAATGGTGGGTCTGTCGCAGTATATTTTGTTTTATCTGCTTTAAATTCTTGAGCTTGACTTAAAGAGCGTTTACCGTTTTCCTTACGATGTTTTTTCCCTGTAAAGCTTACATCGCTATAAATCACTATACAGACTCAATATATACATAACAGACCACCAATATTGAAACTCGAAATTTTGACATGGCAGATAGGTTCTTACCCAGTCGGCGCCCAATGCTATTTTATTTAATGCTCTTTTAATACATAGGTAGATGCAAACATATCATCACGCCGGGATAAGCAGAGTAGAGAGCCAGTTGTCTCTAAGCTTACAGAGTATTTAGCTTCAACCACATGTATCGGTCACATCATACAAATTTAAGCAATTATAGTACTGGTACTCACTGGGTTGAAGTATGTGATGCCCATATTCTTGAGCATAGGAATGGCAATGTCTGATCTCCAGGTAGTTGGGTTGCAGGACCCGCCCAGGAACACCTCGCACGGCGGGGGCGACGGCTCGCTGCCTGCGCAACACAATACGTCAGTTTTTCACTCATATCACTATTTATACATATCTATATAGCTCAAAGGTGACTGACTGACATAGTGATCTATCAACGCACAGCCCAAACCACTGGACTGATCGGGCTGAAATTTGGCATGCAGGTAGATGTTATGACGTCGGCATCCGCTAAGAAAGGATTTTGATTAATTCTACCCCCAAGGGGATAAAATGGGGGATGAAAGTTTGTATGAAACTTTGTCAATTTGAAACCGATCGGGCTGAGACTTTGCATGGATAAAGCTACTATGACGTAGGCATTCCCTATACACACACATCCAAAATAAATCAAAAAATACTTTCGTGGGCACAGCTAGTATATCTATAAGTACATACATATGCTATTATAGTCTGCAAAACTATATTTGCCATTTTGATCATCTGTATAATTTCATAGGTTTTTGTTTCAGTGTATGTATTTCAGGGTCGTCGGCATAACCAAACCATTGTTATGTTTGTCCAGATGGACGGATGCATGTAAAGCTTATATTTGAGACGTCTACAACACTTCACATACACGCTACAATTTCAATTCCTATAATAGCATTAGAGATTTTAATTGGTGTCTTCTTTTGTATAATGACTGTATTATGTTAATATACACCACCATTTGTCATTTTAATAGCCAATATATAAATATTGTAATAGAACTTTAATCCTCTTTGTTGATTTTATAGCGCGCATGTATTCTATAGGTATATAAGTACTATGTAGAGCTTATCACGTGTTCGAAAACGATGCCCACGTTCCATAATGTAACAAACACCATGTCTAACGTATTGTCTACGTCAATACTATGAATAATTTTATAGACATGCGAAGATGAAGAAGATAGATAGTTTACATACATGTTTACATTTATTATCCAAGGGCAGGGATACATGTTATAAAATTGCTGTATTAATAAGCCATTCATTCAATAAAAGAGCTCACTGTATAGCAAACACGCAGTGTAGCTGGTAATGGGATCAGGCGACCCTATTTCTACGAGGCACGCAAAAGAAGTTCAGTTAATTGTCAACAATTGTACTGCGAGTAGACATGCAAGCAATGATCTCGAACCGCAGTGGTTTGACAGCAATTAAGAAATTGCTCATTCAAAGCGTGCCACATACATACATATTCATTTAAGAACGTAGGCTAAGGTCATCCGTAGTTGGCGCTAAGATAGATAGCATGGCGGTTTTGGTAATGGATAAGTTCCATGTACGACGATAATCAATTTACATGCAAATTTATGTTATATCATATAAAAAAAATCTTATTAATAGCAGTGACTAAGTGTATGTACACCTAGGATTAGAAAGCATCACAGCAAAACGAATGTCGGTGGGGGTGTTCGGTTCGTTCAACCAGCCTTGCTGAACTCATCGTTAATGCTTGATGAGTATCGACTGCGTGGGTCGAACATGTAGGCCGACCAACGTACTACTTTAACACCTACTTGCTGATTGATGATTCCCATAAACGGGTATCAATTCGGTAAACTCGAATCGAGAACAGTTTGTACGAGGAGAAATTTCAATTATCAAGAATCATCGTAATTAATTTGATGTAGTTTGACTAGGAGTTTTCGCAGTTAGCTATTCATGTTTATATTGGAGATTATAACCGTGGCCAACCAACACATCAATCCAATTCGGGATGCTCGTTCAATGCCAAAACGAAAACGTAAACACAGTCTGGTCAACAAACGCACTGAACATCCCCTGACACCGTCCAAACTCGGATGAAAGGTCTTTGCTGTATCACTGCTTTTCACCATAGTATGCCAAATCCAGTATGTACATCTTCACTGGGAACGTCACTCTAAACATAGGACACAAAACAATGTCCCCCCACGATAAACCAGTGAAGCTCTTGTATAAGTTTAGTATAGATAAGATAATTTTACTTTTAAACGACGATCGACATCTAGGAACTGTATGGTTGTCACTTATAAAAACAGAATTGAGTAAAGCTATAGACGCACAGGGCACAATCATGGTAGTCGGCGGCATGGCTGCAAAGGTAATGCTCGGGACTGGCCGCGAGCACGCTGTCCGCGCGGACGGTCGGCGGCCAACTGGCGCAAGCGACACTCCACTCAGCTCAGCTCTACGCCCAACTACTAGCCAATTCCGCATTTTAATATATTCCGTTATTTCTATAGAACTACAAAGACTTCACACAAAGAATTGCGGTCCCGTCCCATCAAAGGTCCGTAGCTCATCTACTCAAACCTGTTTTCAGACAAGACCTACGAGAACATAATTATGGGCCCAGGAAATATAGCAGTATACAACATACATCTATATGTACTCTGTTTGATATGCCATGCAAAATGAATCGAAATGGTAACCGGCAAAGAACATGGAAGATGAAGACGTTTTACAAACAATCTCAAAACGACGAGTTTTCTAATTCAAAACATTTGAATTAGAAAACTCGGTCAAGAGCATAGACAACGAGTAGTGACGATAGTTACAAAAATTGTAAGCCCATTACAAAAATCATAAATAAACGCATTTTGTTGTCATTTTGCGGAGTTCCGGGTGACAAGGAAGTTGTGTCGCGACCGCGGTATGTTTACGTTATAACTGTAGACGTAGGAAGGAACCTGTGTGCCATCTTATGTTTTTGCTGTCGTCTGTCCTAAATCGTGGGCGCAAGCCAGTGTAGTACTACGGTATCGGTACATCGCCGGACAAACCGCCGTGCTTCCGTAATCCGTTTATAGTTCGTGCGGAAGAGCCTGGAAGGTCGCATAACATATTTGCTAAGATACGTTTGCTTTTATGGTTAAAGTGAATCTCCTATATATAATCTACTGTACGCATTTAAATAGCTTATATAAGTTGCAAATTTACAAAAAAAAAACTGTTGAAAAACTACGGAACTAATTCTGGCTGTCTTAAATATTAAACGATACTCTATGTAAAGCAATTCCGTTGCGTTGAGGTAAGTAAGTAATATAAATGCAACCATGTGACCTATACGATCATCTAATATTAGGTACGCTTTGGGAAGTAGTGCCGGAACATTGACGCAAAAGCAGCGCATCATAGACGCGGACGCAAATCACTGCGATCAACTGATTTATAAAGAGCTCCTACGAGCTACCTAATAATAAATTGTATAGCACAAGATATATATATATATACAAGAGTGTCGAATGTATAAAGTATGTAATAATCAGAACAAAATATTTTCGGAATATTAGAACTTTAGAACTCGGAAAACTGATGCCGAACACGGTGATAAGCTTCAATGATAAGTGGTTCAATCGATAGTAAATGCTAGTTCTATTGATGTCAATGTTAACTACTGTTGGCCACATGCTGGTTGGCCCATTATAATGTAAATTTCCTACGATGTGTGCCAAACTTCTTAAATGCCCTCACAGTGACAATTCAATTAATGATGATAAAGAAATACACACACATTATAAATAAATAAACCTGGATGCAGGATGCATGCTTGACAGATTGCAAACATGTATAATATAATGTGCGCAATAATGGGGACTACAGAACCAATGTGTATTTTTGGAATGGTACCGTGCGGAAAGTTAGTCATGATTTGTTTGATCGTGCCCGGGACGCTGTCGCAGCTCGACCTTCCGCAATACACAATCTTCAGCTCTCAATTAGCAAAGAGAAATTAAAGTTTCATTTGTGACATTGTTTCGTATGGAAGCAAACATTTACAGGCAATAAAAAGTTAATAGCCAATTTTGCTACGACTCGAATCGCGGAAGGTCAAGATGGCGCATTATGTGAAAAAATTCTCACCGTTCACGTGTTTACATATAGCTTCTTTATCCCGGAGCTCCCTGTCTACGTTCCATACCGGTGACTCCGGTTTGTTTGAAGTCCTGCGAATGGAATCTTAATTAGAAACATCACATAACCGACATTTATAATGTACCTGAACAGTGTGGAGTGTTATAAGATTCCAAATAATTTTGTAAAGGAAGAAATTATCAACTGTCATTATAATGAATCAGTGCATGACAAAGCTCTTATTGTTTGGCATTCAAGGGTCGATGCACGCGTCAAAAGCAGCTCTTCTGGGTTCAAGACCGAATAAATGGAGGCTGATCTCTTCAACGTCATCGGTAAAATTAAACTGATTCATGTTGTACGCATTACAGACAATGAGGTTTACTAACATGCCCAAAGTTACCTATACCTTTTTATGGTGAAAGTGTAACTGTCTGGAATTAGTAAATTTATGTGCTTAGTAATAACGTTATTAAATTTTATTGTAATTAAGTCTCAAACTGCATGCTTAAACTAAGGACAACGGAGGCAGGCCGAGTTAAGTCGAAATTATGCTTTGGAAATTTGGCTTTGCAAAAATATATATTATTAATAATATAAATAAATTAATATAAAATAAATAAATGATCATAAACGCGATCTGTTACCTTAACCTTTACATAGCTTAACCCCTGAACCAACCATGATGAGATTTGAAGGTAAGCTAGCTTGTATTGTTAAAAGGGCATTGGATCGGTACTTTCCATGTATGTATACATATGCCTTTGTTTAAACAGTGGACTGAGTGTAATCCACCAAAATAGACTGTATTCTTATCTTCAGGAACATGTATTATTATATTGTGGGGTCATGCCAGTATAGTAAGGGCATGGCACTTAAGTATTAGGTACAAGAATACAAGATCGTGGCCATGAGAAATCAATCGATCAACAAATCGATCTAAGTAAAGGGATAATGGCGCAGCAGAGTCGATGTATTTCCTTTAATTAACAAGGATCTTAATATCATATTCCATGACCTTGTTGAATATGTATAGTATGCAATTAAGTAACTACAATAGAATTGGTGCAACAATATGGCACAAACAAATATTTCCGGAGTAAGAATCGACGTTGCACTAATCTGTTCATGTTTAATTGTTAGTATCGTACTTATGTATAAGCTAAGTAACTTCACAGAAATACAGATTACTTCAGTAAGTGGCTACCTACCTATCTGGACATCAAATGATATATTACTATATATCATTGAATCTCCAGACGGTAGGACGGTAGGACGGTAGGACGGTAGGTCGGACAGTACGACATATTACTGCCCTAGGGCAGTAATATGTTCCTACAGTGAGTTCTGTGCACATATGGTTTCCAGAACTACACAAGAAATGTTTATGCTAGCAGAAAGGGACTCGATTACTCCTATGCTGGTTGCTTACATGTATGTAAGTACTTAGGTAGTTCTAGACAATATTGGTAAAGTTCGTAAAGTGCGAGAGATACCCCCCAGGAAACCAACCATCAGGTTTATAAAAATCTAACTTTCAGGTCATATAATTTTAATACAATATGCTCTTGTGAGTCCAGAAAATATTTATATTAATGATCCTGATCGCATTAAAATTGAAGGCGGGCTAGGAGGAGATACATAAATAGGACTTAAAACAAATATTCCAACTCGGAACCAACATTACCAGTTATATTCTTAGTTATATCGCAATGGGAAACAAGAAAATGAGCAAACACCGGAATCCGGAATTTGATCACGTGAAAGGAAATTGAGGCCATAGGATAATTAGTTGGAAGTGTTGGAACCCTGACTAACGAGTCAAGTGAGTAATTTTAAAAGTATTAACAGTTCACAGTAAACTAATAGGTCACACCACGTTGCGTAAATGTGTACGTTTGCCAAATACACTTTCTGAATGTACAATTGAAAACGTCTAATGTGGCGTTTTTTTCTGTGAAATGTGTAATATGTGCGTTGTTAAGGTAGGTACTCACTGCCTCGCTTGCCTCGAACACCGCCGCAGTTCAGCCGCAAACACACAGAACTCTCCAAATGTAAGGACGAGTGACTTGCGTCGCGCACATTGCCGCGCGCAAACCAGCATCTCGAACACTAAAACAATCAGTTAATAATATTAACTACTGAACAAACATGCCAAGTAAATAATGGGACGATTTTAATCAACGCACCCGGGAATCTGTAGGTATATATTCTAGCTAATTACTACGTCGTAGCGCTCGGTTCTTGCGATAAGCCTTAGCATTGACGCAGTGTAGTCCATTAATTTTGGGGTTGCGTTTCTTAGAGGACGCAATTTTATTTTTTTGATGTGTAGGGGGGGTAACTGTAAAGCTAAAATCAAGTTTGTGGGGTCGCCACCCTTGTCCCACGGCCGCCATCTTGAAAATAGGGGTTGAAACGGTTTTTACGATATATCTCTTAAACTATTTATCTGATAAAAAAATTTGTTAACGTTTTTTGTTGCTAATTAAATTCTCTATAACTTTGGTCCAGTAATTTTTTGTCGTAAAACTATAAATAAAAAAGTTATAAGTGAAAATGTTCAGAAATTCGAGAAAAAAATTTATATTTTTCGATATAACTTTTTTTTTTATCATTTTACGAAAACACAATATCAGACCATTTTTGTAGATCGTTTTTTAAGGAACAACTTTTATAAGCAACATTTTTTCATTAAGTCAATAGCTAAGGTTTTACAGCGCTCCGAAGTGAGTACTATTTTTCAGTACTCTTAACTATACATATTTTATACATGGGTACTAATAATGTGTCATCAGTTATTTATTTATTTTTTTTTATTTTGTTATTATAATTCTTTTAATTAGTAATTTTGCAATGTTATTAATAATTAATTATTGACTCTTTTCC
>JACCPG010005574.1:0-31012 GCA_016069955.1 Drepana arcuata
TAATCTAGACTGGGATTAAGCTATGCTAAACGCCAATGTCAACCATTATTTTTAGTGTTACTGGACTCAAAATCAAATTCCAAGACTTTTATTCAACAGAGAGAACACTTCGTGAACGTAATTAGTATGTATAAAAAACTAAAGTAACCACAAACTGCTACTTCTCAATACCTCTAAGGTGACGAACAAACATATGGCCCACAAAATGAACGCTACCATCACTAGGATATTACATATGCGTTTAGAAACCTTACAGTATCTGTGTTACTGCTGTTCAATTAATGAGACTGAATGAGAGAATTAATGAGAATGAGAGAATAACGAAAGCAACTGAAAAGCAATAATAGTATGACATTAAATATGAACAAATTTAAATGTGCTGTTGATACGGACACAGAGAAAGGGTGACTCGAAAGCGGTAGATGAGGCAGAGCAAGACATCATAAAATCGATCGAACACTCAAAGATAGTGTTTATAGACTGCATGAAGCGAAAATTTTGATGTTTTTGGATTCGAAAACTAGAGATCAGTTTGCTTTCACCTGAGATTTCTCAAGTGCGTCTTTTTTACGCATTTATTAACAATTAAAACAGGTGATTAGTCACACCACGAGCTTTACGGTGAAGGAAAACATCGAGAGGAAACCTGCATACGTCTGAGAAGAAATTCAAAGGCGTATGTTTAGTCGTGCTTGAGTAACGGCGATGGACTCGCCATCTGTCACGTTGGCACCTAATATACCTCTGGCGGAAAGTGGGTGTGTGGGTTTTACCTATACACCTCTGCCTACCTCTTCGGGGACCCTTGTGGGAAGGCGTGAGGATATATATATATATATATATGTATATATATATATATATACATACATACATACAGGATATATATGAGCTTTGACCAGATATTAGCGATACATTTGAATTCATATAAGAATTCATTCATATTTTAAATACTTCACAGAGCATTATCGACGATGAAATAAAAAAGGCTGTGCACACAAGGAACGCATTAGGCTGCGTTCAGACTGCGTCGCCCGCGGCCCGCGCTCCGTAATCAACGGAGCTTTGTATCACGAGATGGGAATTACAGATACGCAACCGCCCTTGGGCTTCGTGCTGCGTTTGAATTTAGAATCGTGCGAGCTAGCTTACAGTAACGATCTTCGCCTTCGAACATTTTGTGGGTAAATGATAATTATACGGGCCTTCGTCCTTGATATTAGCAAATAGATTATTACTGTTAGTAACGCACAGGGATCGCCATTTCATTCTTGAGGGTACTTTTATGCAGACCCATCCCATCACACAAACCATACGGTGAAGGAAAAAATCACAAAAAAGCCTGCATAAGTTTGTAAATTTCTTAAACGCATGTATAAGACATACAAGACAAAAAAGTCTAATACCTTACGACGACTGCAGACTCGCTATTTGTCAGGTGGACACCTAAATATAACTGCGGCAGAAAGAGTACGTATTGTATACGTGTTTCCCGTCCGGAGCCTTTGTGGGAAGGTGTGAAGAAAATAATTATATTATAAAAACACTCCAATATTGTTGATGCCTTTTTTTATAAAAAATCTTATTCGAGTGACTGGAACGCACCCACATGATCAAAGCAACAAGCGATCTCTGTCACTGCAATATAATTTCTAAGCCTTTTGCCTTTGAGCTCACTTTACAACGATAGTCACGCCAGTGGCTCGTGAACGAGACATAATGTTTGAACACATTTTGTTCACACGCCCACGTCACGGGAGCTTTTGTGCTTTCCATTAGTGCTAAAACTAGCGGTAGTACCCACGTCGAATACGTAACGCGGCGGGCTTAGCGCTAAATTACAATGAGCTTTGTAAGAAAAAAAATATCAAGCACTATGTGAGAAGCAAGTATAAAGCCCATCCACGCTTAATTAAAACGTTCATTTAAGTTATCCTAATAGGAATGGACCTATTTGAAGGTACAGTTAATGAAAAAAAAGTCTTCGTTGGTTGGTTTTTGTTTTACTAATTCCGTGATGAAATCCTAGATTCTTATCTAATATTAACTCAACTGAGCCCTGTAGTGTCACCTGCGCATATAACACTAGTTGTCCCGGCCAGCTTCACTTGGTGAAAAAATAAAAGTCACGGACCCAGTGGCTCCATCTATCGGGTCCAATTGTGAATCTGAACCATTCTCGAATCCACCTGAAGAAACATAGAAAATTTCTTTAAAATCGGTTTAGCCGTTTACGATGCTATAAAGGACTAGCTGTACCCTGCCACGCTTCGCTGTGGATATGTGACTGATGCAAAAACTAGATAAAAACAATCCTTGACGCGGATAATATATCTTGCTAAAATTTCAGCTCGATCGGTGCAGAACTTTTTGAGTTTTTGAAGCGTACACAAACCAACATAACATTTTGATATATATAGATAATTATACAGACAAACATTAATGTTTATATATATTATAGATTCTTCAGTCCCTTGAGTTCTAGCATGATGATATGAAGCCCTCAATAAACGGGCTATCTATCTATATATATACTAAGAGAGGTAGGGCATAACGGGTTTCCCGTTCGAATTTGGAGCTGCCCGACTGGGGCAGGACCTCCACCTTATAGAAGTCCGTAGCCAAATAACACAATTTTTTTGTGCTGTGTTCCTACTCGGTGAATAAGGTTTCCAGAAATGAGCTCCTTGGGGAAGGGGGAGGATTGTTACATTGTGTTGGAAGCAGAGGGATTAAAACCATTATGCCGCCAACACACTGTAACTCTCCGAACACAGAGTGGCAACGCGCAAGTGATACCTCGGTATCGTGAGCGTAAATAGGCTACGGTAACCGTTTCCCATCAGGTGGGTCGTATGCTTGTTTGCCACTCATGTTGCATAAAAAAAATCTAATGCATATTTCTGATCGGTTAAGGAGATTCTGCGATCAGCAAGTTCAAACTAACAAACTGCGTCATAATAATATTTGTATTGATTTACAATCATATAAGAGCGGAGATGGTCCACATGCTGACGAGGAGATGATGACTACCTGCTCCTTTGGCCACCTTTGTTGGGAGGCGTGAAGACAAACCGAGATGAACTCGAATCGCCAGAGTATAGAGAGCTAGTCCTCTCTAGACTTACAAACATCTCTCTTCTCATCCACATTGATCAGTCTCTTTAATTAAACTCTTGGCTTTCCCACCTCCGATTGTTCGATCAATCGAGCTTGCCGATATAAAATATGTATATATGTAAAATAAACTTCATTTAGACTCGAGTAGAACTAGAAATGCGTAATTAACTATGTAACTCGTACCACGTGAGGGTGCCAAGAATGCTGACAGCGTTGCCACGCTGTATGGCAATGCTGATTCTTTGAGTAAGATACGTTCCAGCATACCATATTAAACTCGTATATACATTATTATTATTCTACATATAAGGCGTATATACAGGTCTTGACTAAGCCCACTTCAAATCCAATATAAACCAAGTACCTATATGCAACTCGCATTCAATACTTGTCAAGCAAAGTTTCAAGCAAACGACATTCAGCCTATTTATAGTCTACACTGACACTTATTGGTATTGTGAAGTGCGAGCTCTGTTTACCGAGCGAGTGATGGATGGCACGACACGGGCCCGAATCAATCTTCGTTCTGCCAAAACGTTATCAAACGGTTAAGACGAAAAGCCAAACAATATTGAATGTTGTTTTAAAACTACGTTGTATGAGTTTCACTATTTTGACCTAAGAAACCTGAGAAAAGATAGTTTGTATGAAGAGACTAATTAATGTGGATGAAGCGAAGGCGGGGTGTAAGTGTAGAGAGAACAGGCGATCTACACTCTCTCGGCTATCCCGTGAGCGACTTGGCGTGTGATATTATATGAAGCCGCAAACCATTTAATTCTGTTAACTTGACGAAATATAACGACAATTTCAATGTCAATTTGACAGTGTCAAATAGAGAAAGAATGAAAAAATATTTGTGTATAAACTTTTAATGTAGTTTCTTTGATTACAGTGCAAATATTAAGTTTATGAATGAATTGGATTAATAATATTCTTAATAAATATTTGGAGACAATTCCACGCAGATTGACATAATTTAGTAAATTATTATCACAGCTCAAATTTGGCATATAGTAACTAGACAACAATATATATATATATATATAAATACTTAATTGTTAATACATAAATATATAGGACTAGGGTACAAATACTCGTCACCCACAAATATCTTATCCCCAGCTGAAATAGAACCCCTAAGCTTCACAGTATCGCCACTAGACCATGCGGCCGTCGTGAGTTTATTTAAAATACATAATGATTTTACCTGTAATGTACACTACCGTAGTGGAGCCGCTCCGGTTTCGAATTTTGTTCCGGAAAGTTATTAATTATAGGTATAATTAACGAGGCACAGTACAAAGGATCAAAAGTATTTTAATTTCCATATATCCATGGCACGTATTTCTTTTCGGTATGTACCCTTTTAACAACTCGAGAAGCTTTAATTTACTTTTTTTATACATCAAACAAACGCATGATTAAACTGAAATTCAGCGGTTACCAGCCATAGAGCTACAGTTATTAGCTATATTACTGAAATAACGGCTGTCTGGGCTAGTAGTTAGAACTCCTGACTGCAAAACTTGAGGTCGCGGGTTCCAACCCCGCTTAGAGCAGATATTTGTATGATGAACACGAGTATTTGTACCTTAGTCTTGGATGTCCTATATATTTATGTATATATCTATCAATATAAGTAAATACATCGTTGTCTGCCTACCATATCACAAGCATTGCTTAATTTGGGTCTAGGTCAACTTGTGTGTAAATGTCCCCGGGTATTTATTATTATTATTATTTCTTATTTCTTTAGCTCCCACCTTACATTCAGCTGATCATTGGTTGATCGGTGGGAGCAGGTCAGGACGTATCATTACGCCCTATCCCTCTCAGTAGCAGGAGAGTGTACCAGTTCTCTCTAAGCCAGGCCTCTTTTGCATCTTACAGAACTATATATATGCATGTGAGCCGTGGCTTATATTGCTGCGCACAAACAATGATCTAAAACTGCCAACATATATATGCATACAAGATTTTGCCCGCGTTTCGTAATTAATATGTAGCCTATGTCCTAATCCTAGGCATAAGTCATCACCATTTCAACTTTCAGCCAAATCGGTTCAGCCATATTGCTAAACAAATATCTAAACATCAGAACTTACAAACTTTCGCCTTTATAATATTAGTAAGATGGATTTGTAACTTTGCATCAATTAATCGATTCTGCTTTTATCGTCCGCTGTGGTTAGGCCTCCTCTCTAACACTGCTTTTTTCGGTACCAATTCGCACTCATTGCCTTTCAATCACCGCCCAGGTCGTCTATATAACCTAACAATAAAACATAGCGAAATAAAACATGCGACACGGCGATGGACTCGCCATCTGTCACGTTGGCACCTAATATCCCTCTGGCGGAAAGTGGGCGTGTGGGTATTACCTATACACCTCTGCCTACCCTGTCGGGGACCCTTGTGGGAAGGCGTGAGGAGATATATATATATATATAACATAGCCAAAACCGCATAATCAAAGTGAAGTTCTATCGAATTTCTATAAAAAAACTCCAAAAGCGTGTTACATTTTCCACGCGGAAGTTCACTGGGCAGACTCGAACAGCGGATTTATGGTGCCACATCCGCTTCCGGCCCCGACATACACATTATATCGATTTTCGATTCTGTTTTTTTCTGCTAGCAGCGATCTATTCTGCGTGTTTTGTGAATAACGAGCTTAGTAGAAATCCTTTTCCGAACGGCCTTAAAAAAATAGGAGGTTCTCTGTATTTTTTTTGTATTTCGCACGGCATTTTTCTTTTACTGATTTATAATCTACTTCTTCATACTAATAGGCTAGTATATATACTATTTGCTTTTATATTATCATTATATGTTATGTATTTTATATTTCTATAAATGTATATTATTATATGTTGGAAGAGTCGACAACGCGCGATTGTAGGAGTTTTCTAAGCGTTTCTCTCAGTCAAACTCACGATGTGATAAACCACTGTACTTACTTAAATTCAGAAAAACACTTCAGACCAGACCGCCTCGAGTCCAACCTGCAATCTTGATTTGCATGCAACTACCAAAACCACTCGGCCACGGTGTTTAAAATGTTTCAATCGTCGCAAATAACTTTAATGACCAGTTACGACCCAAATCGTTTAAAACAGGGTTAAATGGTCTTGCCTTAGCATCAGGGCTATTTTAAGTAAATTATTGGTAAACCACTGTAATTGCACACCTACACCTGAGTCCAAATAAATCCTATTATGTTTCGGCTTAGCCTTCCATAAACATTTTACGAGTATACGAACGAATCTTATATCTTGACTCACATTTATGTATCGACTGCTGCAAGTAAACTTGTTTGTTAACGACATAGTCATAAAGTAGGAATTACAATGTAACCATCTGTCTTAATACATATGTTTAGTTCATATTTCATGTCACTAGATGGAGCTGTGTTGTTTTAAAACAAGCTATTACCGCCCTCTTTTAGCATTTTAAATGTCAAGTAGTCATTTTGACAATACAGCTCGTAGAAATGTTAACAAATTAAAGTGAAAAGTATTTTTTATTGTGCGATTATTTGTTTCGGTTTAGAGTAGTGGTAACATTGTTATCAATGGGGGTTAGGATAGGTTTTTTAAAGGGACTGGACTGGAAAGATACCTAAATGTTACAATAATTCTCATGCTCGCTAAATCAACAGAATCAGAATCTGATTCTGATTCTGTTGATTAATCAACAGACCGTATTCTGAAATGCTTGTTTTCCATCTAAACAAAGTGTTTGAAATTGTCATATAAATAAATGATTCTCAATCTCATTGTAGATTACTCACCTTTAATGCTGAGCTATCTGGTGCCTGATGAATAGCTTAACTTGACAGATAATCTAAACAGATAACAAAATTGACAAAGAGAAAAAAAACACTTGCAACGCATAAAAAATCCAAATTTTTTCTACAAAAATAATGTCACTCAAGTTTCAAAGCCGATAAAGCACGGACCCATTCACCTGACATCAGATTATGGAGCTCTAAATAGATTTTGTGATTATTGAAGTTGTCGGATAATATTTATAAAGTATCCCTATATGTATATGCTGTCTTATCGTCATGTCATATGGACGCACCTCTGATGTACACAAAAGTGCGTTTGAGCAATTTTTTATATTTCTTTATTTTCATACGTATCTTCTCGCCAAATCCCTCACAAGGTAAGCAGAAAGACTATAGTGATCAAGTAATGTTTAGAAAATACATACATACATACATATCATCACGCCAAGTCCCTAACGGGGTAGGCAGAGAGTATAGAGCGCCAGTTCTCTCTAGACTTACATACCTCTTTCGCTTCGTCCACATTCATCAGTCTCTTCATACATGCTCGTCGGTTTCGAGTACTCTTAACATTCCCGTCCTTCAGAGTCTAGTTTAGAAAATAATATGTATTTTATGTTTATATGTGGCATACATTATAGATATGATAGAGAGGTAGGATATAACGGGTTTCCCGTTTGAATTTAGACCTGCCCGATTGGGGCAGGAACTCCACCTTATAGAAGTCCGTAGCCAAATAACACAATTTATTGTGTTGTCCCTACGCGGTGAATAAGGTTTCCAGTAATGAGCTCCTTATGGAGGGGTCCCATTATGCTGCCAATACATTAAACAACACTCTAGTCGTATAAAAAAATATATATTACATATGAGGGCTATATTTTATATTTATTACACTTTTATGAAAATTACATACGAGTAGTCACCCACAGAGTCCCTTATGAGGTAGGCAGAGAGAGTAGAGGATCAGCTCTACTTTTTCTTACCCTTTTCGCTTCATCCACATTAAATACCGATTACAAGTAAGTATCGTCGTTGGATCATTTTATGAAATGATAAGGCTGGGATATTTATGTATAGAGCTGATTCGACTTTCACACTATACATATATTACTATATAAAATCACGTCGAGTCCCTAACGCGATAGACAAAGAAGTAAAGCGGCAGTTATCTACATAATACTTATTCGTAGAAAACAGTTTTTGTTATGTCAATATGATCGTACCTTTACTTGTACGTTCTTGATATGATACGATAAGTTCATACAATCTAAAACATATATCAATTACTCAGCAGTTAAGGGTAAATAATAATAACATTTGCGATAGTAGGAACAAAGCGTGATCGCGGTAACATTGACCTAAATTAGGTGGCATTTGGCGTCTCGTCTGGCTCATATCGCGCCGTCCCATGCCTCCCTGATACTCAAATATCACACGACTCGATTTTCCATACTACCGACAATTCCTAGAAGTCGTTAAAGCGAAGGAAAGTTGGCTCTTACTGTGAATTGACTGAACGTTTGCCTTGGAACTAATGTTACTTAATTTGAACCAAACCTAGAGAATATTTAAATTACGCAATCTAAACCAACTCCGGTTTGAACGAGGTTTTGTTATTATCTGAATTAAAATAAATAATATCAGATCAAAGCTAAGTTGAACATTACCGTGATAAGCCTAATATAGAATTTCTTACGGGGTAAGCAGACAAAGCAGATTTGACCAAAGACGTATATTCTACAGTAAAAGAGGACTGTTTGGGAGGTTTTGGTAGTCAGAGGATTGCACCTCTGACTACCCTTATGTAGATGATCATGATTTTTCTGAACTTTCTGAAAGAACAGTGATTAAGTACACCACGGTCTTTACGGTGAAGGAAAAAAATTCGAGACCTATGTATATTTTGTACGTTTGAAAAGAAATTCGTTTGTACCTAAAATATATCTCTGGCGGTAAGTAGGTGTATGGGTACAGGGAAAAAAATTCACAGCTACATGTACAGTCATACTCTTCTTCTATTTTCTATGTTTTTTTCTTTAGCACTACTCTTGTTTCGTCGGCTCTTTTGGGAATTACTATACCATACATTTTTTTAATAAAAATATGAAAATACTTTAACGAATAGATAATGAAAAATATTTCGCCAAGTCACTGATTTGCAACCAACAAAGAACGGGACCGGATACACAAAACGTGTTGGTATTCTATCTTGTATATTTAACGAAAAAATAATACTTTACTTGGTAAAGTATTGTAATAATACTTTACTTGGTAAAGTAATATTGTATTCCAAATAAGTAGAGCTGTGATAAAACTTATTTTATTTCATCTGACATTTCCTACGAACATAAACTTTTCACGTTATTTATTCTAGGAAAAGGGAAGGAAACTATATTGAAATATCCTTAGTTAGTTGGTTAAGATAGATGGCGGATTGGTTTAAGTATTCATATGTATAATTTTTTATCCTCACGCATTTACCCCTTCAGGGTTCCGAAGGGATAGGCAGAGGTGTCTATGTAGTACCCACCCCACACACTCGCTTTCCGCCGGAGAAATATTTTAGGTGTCAACGTGACAGATGGCAAGTCCATCGCCGTTGCTCAAGCACACGCACGCACTCGGCCTTTGAATGTATTCTTAAATGATGCAGGTTTCCTTCACCGTAAAGCTCAAGGTGTATCTAATCTCTGTACTTAAGTTCAGAAAAAGTCATCGGTACAGTAAGGATTGGAAATTGCAATCTTTGTTTTACAGGCTACCACTTAACCACTCGGCCACCACAGCTCTATATATATGCTTCTTTTAAATATATTCTTAACTATTATGTTGAATTAAAATTAATTAATAACCAAAATAAAAACTGAAAACAAAATACAAAGGCAAAAAACATCCAGAAGAAATTTCCCTAGAAAAGAATCTGTTGTATTGGCGCCCGTGGTACAACCTCTATGTTGAAAACAGGTCTTTATATATATACTAGAACAGTAAGGATGCCTCTGAGATTATAACATTCCAGGGTTGCACTCGTCGCTTAATTAGCATCCGTAACGATAATTATTATTATCCTCATCGAACTAACTTCGTTGGGAAGTTTTAATTTCATCACACATTCATACACGTGTGTCTATTATAAGTATAAATTAAATTACAAAACTTTGTAATTGTCTTGACGGATAACAAAACTCGTTACGCATAACTTAGCGGGGTTTAGATTTCACACCATAATTGCTCAGTAATTAGATAATCAACGCAATTTGTCGAATATCATCGTGCATTTGACATTGACGAGTGTAAACAAGATTCCATCAAACTGTATTTGGGAGAGTGGTGACCGAGTGGTTTAAGGTGAAGTTTGCAGACTGAAACCCCGTCGGACTATACCAATAAGTTTCAGCGGTTTATAAAAGGAGGTTTATCACATCTCGGAGTGTGATAAACGTTTACGTAAATCGAAACATCGCATGGAAATCTGCATATGTTTCAAGGGCGGGTGTAAAGTCGGGTCTGATAGACACCATTTGCGGAGTCATACATACATATTAAACATATCATCACGCCGAGTCCCTAATGGGGTAGGCAGAGAGTATAGAGCGCCAGTTCTTTCTAGACTTGCATACCTCTTTCGCTTCGTCCCCATTCATCAGTGTCTTCATATATGCTCGTCGGTTTCCGTAGTAGTATCATTCTCTAAGTCGACACCTTAATATATCTGGCGAAGAGATTATTACAACTACAGACTCTTTTGGGACAGACACTGTGAAGCCGCGGAAACGATCTGACGTGAAAGGTGCCAAATGTTATTCATTCATGACGCCATTACTAATACTTCGGGGAATCGGTTCAGTTAGCGGTGTGCGTTTGATCGATCCTTTGGTGTGGCTTTAACTTAGTTACGTCTTGATAAAGCCGAGAATTTGGGCGAGCGTAACTTGTATGCACATTGATTTGGACAAAGGAACCGTATGCACCACTGCATAAATAAGATTGGCTTTGTGTGTTTTTAGTGTCTTCATTGTACTGGCAAAATATTTTACGTAATATGTTTTCACCATTTCACCTAGATCGTAGCTAAGCTACGGTCTAAATTATACGGTATTAATTTTATTATTATTATTATTATTTATACGGTATAAATATGAAAATAAATAACAACCGGAATTAAGTACCTTGGGACCATTCTAAACAAACTGAGTTTTAGTTCTAGCCCTAAGTTAAGTAAAGCTTGTACTATGAAAACTGGACAACGGTATACATACTTATGTAGATAGACGTTCTTCTTCTAAAAGTGCCACTCCATTACTGGAGGTTGGCCGTTGGCTCGGAAAAAAAATGCAAATGTAAATATGACATCCAATATTGAGGAATGAATACTCATGATCAACACACAAATAACCACACACAGCGGGAATCGACCCGCGATGTCACGTTTCGCAACCAGGCCGTCTGAAATATATATACATATATCATCACGCCAAGTCCCCAGCGGGGTAGGCAGAGAGTATAGAGCGCCAGTTCTGTCTAGACTTACATACTTCTTTCGCTTCGTCCACATTCATCAGTCTCTTCATACATGCTCGTCGGTTTCGAGTACTCTTAACGTTCCCGTCCTTGAGACTCCGATCTATTTGATCTAGGTAGTTGGAACGTGGCCTTCCTCTGCCTCTTCTTGCACACACTTTTGCTTTGTATATCTGTTTCGTCAATCTTTCTTCACTCACAGTGAAGAGTGAAGAAAGTGAAGTGAAATATATATATTTTGTTATACTCTTCTATTTATGTATACATATATCGTTCTTCTTTAAGTTTTTCAAGTTAGTTAAATTTTTTCACTAAAAACGTTAAGCCAACTTTTTTACTACATAAAAATATCCGGCAGGCGGCAAGCTAATAATGAAATTCAGTAGAATTGAAAACGTGATAGCGTCACATAAATCGAACTATTTTTATTGCCATTCCCGCGTAGCTGGCACGAAAAATGGCCAGTCCGCGTATTTGATAGCTGAAGTGTGTCCATATTTTTTGTTGCGCGGCAGCATTTTATGTTTTGCCACGCCATCTGTCGGCGGGTAGTATAAGCTCGGCGCAGATGTCGCTCACTGCGACCCGAAACTAATAAATGAGTCCGGCCCTCGGGAAATTAAAAATAGTTTCACACAAATCAACAACACTTGAGAGGCGAGTTGCGCCGATATTGGACGAAGTTGGGAACGGCTTTCAGCACTGCTTTTAATATCACAAATAATAATATTCGAATGTAAATTCGAAGTTTGCAATGAAATACCTGCTTTATCTGCCGCTGGTTTGATGTCAGCTCGAGGGTTATTAAATAACTATATACTTTAATATCCCGCAATAGTTTTGTCCTGTAAATGGCGTTTATATAGTTGCTTAACTATTCCATTCAATTTTTACTTTAACACTCATATTCCCGTAGCATAAAACGCTGACTCTGTAATACAAGTTATCCCATTAGGCTAGATGAGTTTTGAACTCGAACCTCGAACGACCGCGAACGACCTCAAACGTACTTTGAGAACTTGCAACGATAATATTTGATATGAAATAATATTGCTAGGAGAAAAATGACCAGATTTTAAAAAGATTTAACGTCTAACAGACGCTGTCGTAAAAGCCTTGTTGGCACACGAATACATATGATAGGATTTATAAACTTTTAATAAACAAATTCAATGACTCCGATACTTACCCTCACGCCATACTACAAAGATCTCCGAAGTGGACACATATATAGTACACCTAGTTGTACTATGTGTATATGTAACTATACATTTACATAAAAAACCGTGGTGGCCGAGTGGTTCGAGCAGTTTCCTGCAACACAAATATCGCAAGTCCAAACTCATAGGTCGGGGGGATAGGGGATTGAATCCCGACTGTACCTATGAGTTTTTTTTTAACTTAAGTACAGTGATTAGTCACACCACGAGCTTTACGGTGAAGGAAAACATCGAGAGGAAACCTGCATACGTCTGAGAAGCAATTATGCTTCTATGGACTCGCCATCTGTCACCATGGCACCTAAATATATCTCTTACGGAAAGTGGGTGTGTGGGTACTACCTAGTATACACCTCTGCCTACCCCTTCGGGGACCCTTGTGGGATGGTGTGAGGATATTTTTTTATATTTTTATTATAATTCAAAAGTAGTATGGAACTAAAACAACAATTTTTAGTTTTTGCATATAGAATAGCAAAATATTAAAATTTGAATTTAAATGAGAGGTCGAAATCGATATGGCTTCCGCGCGATAACGTCATCGGAAGCGACTCGACACAACTTCCTGAAGACACTTTAGGAGGCACAGTGTTGCCAACATTGCCAGCGCCGTTTGTTACCGGAGGGCAACAGATAAAAAGAGCCCATAAAAATATAGGGCACTCTACATCCACGAAAACTTCCCAAAACACGGTATTGTAAATCTTGAGTGTTTTGAAGTTGAACAGCTTTTGCTTTTCATGTTACTTGCGTACTTTTTTCGAATTTAGGAACTTCCTTTTTATAGTAAATAAGTTATGTAACAATCTTTATAAAAATAATAATATATCCTCACGCCTTCCACAAGGGTCCCCCAAAAGGGGACCTGACCCGACCCGAAGGGGTAGGCAGAAGTGTATAGGTCCCACACACCCACTTTCCGCCAGAGGTATTTCCGCCAGATGCCAACGTGATAGATGGCGAGTCCATCGCCTATAATATATATATTAACACTGTAATAAAATATAATATAATACGTTGGAGGAAAACAGTGTTAGAAAAACAATCCTTACGAGTATAGTAAGCACTATAATGTTATATAATATTATACAGTGTTAGAGAAATTCCATTCGTCTGAGAAGAATATCAATAATTCAACGGTCGACTGACTCGCCATCTGTCGCGTTTATACCATTTTTTTTATATTCTACACGGATGGCAAACAAGCATGCGGTCCGCTTGCTGGTAAGCGGTTACCACTGACTATGGACGCTTACAAAACCAGGAAAACCAGGAAACCAGGCTTGCCAACCCTTACTTGAATCTCATCTCCACAAGGGTCCCTGAACGGGTAGACAGAGGAGCGTTGTATCCCACCTCGAGATGAGAGATTCATATTAATTTACACGAATAAATCCTATAGCGAGACCGCATCACAGTAGAGGCAGGAAATTAAAATCGGCGCCAGCTGCGAATAATGAGATTCCCAGTGGGTACACTCCGTTTACCTGCTAGTTTCTTGAGAAGTTAACGCCGCTGAAGGATTTAAACGGCTACGATTTTTTTTACTTACGATGCGAAGTTAATTATACCCTTTACTCAAGGATAGCTCCATAAGATGCGAAGCTTGTACTTGAGAACTGAGCCATATACAATTTTTCATACAAGGTGGCAATCGGCTTGCACCTCCCCGGTATATTTAGGTGACAACGAGACTGAAGCAATTTCTTCGCCGTTTCGATTAAACATACGTCTATTCATTCCTTCTCAAACGTTTACAGTTTAAGAGAGGTAGGGCATAACGGGTTTTAAGAGGGGTAGGGCATAACGGGTTTCCCGTTCGAATTCGGAGCTGCCCGACTGGGGCAGGACCTCCACCTTATAGAAGTCCGTAGCCAAATAACACAATTTTTTGTGTTGTGTTCCTACGCGGTGAATAAGGTTTCCAGTAATGAGCTCCTTGGGGAGGGGGGAGGATAGTTGATTGACATTGTGTTGGAAACAGAGGGATTAAACCCATTATGCTGCCAACACACTATAACTCTCCGAACACAGAGTGGCAACACGCAAGTGATACTTCGGTATCGTGAGCGTAAATAGGCTGCGGTAACCGTTTCCCATCAGATGGGCCGTATGCCTGTTTGCCACTCTTGTTGTATAAAAAAAAAAGTATACAGGTTTCCCTTCGAAGTTCTCCTTCACCGTTAAGCTCGCTCGCTCGGTTAATCAGAAAAAACTTATTGGTACAGTCGGGATTCAAGCTTGCAATCTTTGCGTTGCTGGCGACACTCGCAATCACTCAGCAACCACAGCTCTAAACAAAAAATATTTAAACTATATTACAGCTGTGTCTATCTGAAAATAGCGTTTCAAGTACTTAACAAAATGCAAACTCGTGCAACTACTAACTCTGCTTAAGTAAAGAGTCTGCAAACTTTTCTGTACCTTACTTCTTGTCACGATACTGGGATGCGGGCTCTGAGCAAGCACCACCGTCATTGCACTCAGTTAACATACAGTTTTATGAACAGAGAGTTTTTTAAGAACAATTTTATTCATGAATTATTAAAACATAAACACACACGCAACCTCATAGCTAAAAGTATTGAAAAATATTTAGTTGTGCTCTAAGTGAATTTACAGTATGTGTAAGTTTAAAGAATTAATTTTCATAAAGCATACATTTCTTATTTTAAAGTGAGATATAAAATGTGTTATATAAATAAGTTATTGACTCCGACTTAACCTGGTAACTTATGGCGATTGAGTTTTATTTTATACATAAGTACACAAGAACAGTAGATATTATAAAGTCGTTTTACGTTTAATATTTATAATTAGCTATCGCTATTGTATTGGGAGCATCCTGTAAAAATAGCAGTAAGTTGGATTAATAAATAAATATTGAAAAAAAAGAAGGCATTTTGGGGCTCTTTACTATTTAAGGCGCAATAGTGTCCCCGAAGGATGGGCACTCAAGCACGCGTATTTGAAATTCTTCTCAAACGTATGCAAGTTTCCTCTAGACATTTTCCTTCATCTTTAAATAATGAAACAATTAATTATACTGTAATCAGTGTTGCAATAAACAATCTGCATTCGTGCAACACTCACCTGCGAGGTAATACTTAGAACGATAAACCGCTCAAGCCGGCATCTACTCTAATTCTTGGCGAAAATCCTGCACCCGAGGCATGAGTACGCTGACGTAATGCTTTTGTAGGAGACTACCTTGTCTGTCTCAGAATACAAACGAGTATTTAGAAGAGGTGAATATCAAATTACGCAAAGCATGATAATAGATCGTGTTTGAATTCAGAAAATTAATTTGACAGACGATGGCAACACTATAAATAACATACATACATATGTACATGTGATCACGCCGTGTTCATCAAGGGGTTGGTGGAGAGGGATGATAGCAAGTTCTCTCTAGACTTACAGATCTCTTTCGCTCGTTTACAGTACTCCTCTTAGTGACCGAAATCATCCTAAACTATGCTAAGCATGTACTTTAGGAATTGGACAACGATGTACATATTTTTATAGATAAGTCGATATATACAAAAATCCAACTACCTTTTCTTTTTTTCTTTTTATACAACAAGAGTGGCATACGGCCCACCTGATGGAAAACGGTTACCGTAGCCTATTGACGCTCACGATGCCGAAGTATCACTTGCGCGATGCCACTCTGTGTTCGGAGAGTTATAGTGTGTTGACAGCATAATGGGTTTAATCCCTCTGCTTCCAACACAATGTAACAATCCTCCCCCCTCCACAAGGAGCTCATTACTGGAAACCTTATTCACCGCGTAGGAACACAACACAAAAAATTGTGTTATTTGGCTACGGACTTCTATAAGGTGGAGGTCCTGCCCCAGTCGGGCAGCTCCGAATTCGAACGGGAAACCCGTTATGCCCTACCTCTCTCAAATACATATTTTCATGTGCATATTTTCATTGGGAGTTTTCTGCACTTTTCCGGGTAAAAACATATCTTATGTATTACTCCACCTAATGGATTTTTTGTCTTGTTATTCAATTTTTTTAATCAAGATTATCCTTCAATAATTTTTGGGAATCAGAAAAGGGAAGGAGCTGAATCTATTTTTATCATTATGCTAAATTGTATTTTCTAATGTCGGGATTAATGCTCTCCATTTGAATATGTATTTGAATCTAATTTCTCTGCTCGATTTCCATTCACCCACTTTTCAACAAGGTGTTTGTTTTTCGTTGAGAAGTTTTTGCGTAAAAGAAGAGAACAAAGATCCTCACAAACACCAAAGGCTACCGCCTTATGGACGACACAGAATCTACCACTCATGCGGTCCCATGTACTCTCTAAGACTTCATTCCGAAACCACAGGATCCTCGGATACTTAATTCCTAAAAGCAACATATACATAGTGAGATTTTTAGCAAACACATAAACATATATCTATTAAGGAATTCCACGGCCAACTATCAAACAACTGTCATATCAACTGAATGCGCATTAAATATTACTGTGTCTGAGTGTTGTGCACTTAAGAGCAAGACTGATTACGAACGGTTGGTTTTTGCATCTCATGAGTTATGCACAACTATGTTTTAACAACTCGCTGTTAAAAGATAATGTAGCGGCTGTTTATGCAGCATAAAAAATGTGTCGCTAAGTACTTGATTCGCTAAAAGATATGCAAAAAGATATCACATGAAAATTTTGTGAACTTTGCGATCATTAAAAACCTGGACCGATTTTGACGGGACTTTCACGGGCTCATAGCTGATGTAATAAGGAGTAATAAAGGCCTCTTTCATTGGAAGAAATTGAACAATAACTCTTTTTAACAAATATTTTTGTAAAAGTACGACAAAAGTCTGTATAGGCCTCAACAGGGATTAATCCCGCAACTTTCGACATCTCAGACAGAACATCGAAAAATCCATTTATTAAACAAATGTTTCTCACCGAAATGAGCTATAACATTCTGTCTGCGGTAATAAATTAATCAAGGACTACAGTAACAATTAACAGATGGCATTTCACAAGCTAACCCCCGAACTAACGTAAAACTTGGTAACAGCCGCCCCTTAGTCTCACGGACCCCTACAATTACAGCCAAATCGACAAAGCAAAACTAACAAATGCAATTTCCTGTTAGGAATATCACTGTTAATAGAGGACTTGGAAGGAAATATACATTGATCACTTCTTCGCTTAAAGATATTTATACGTAAGCAGAATGCCAAATGATGAAGTTGATTGAAGATTTTAAGTGTTCTGGACTGAGATATCGGATCACTTCACCACCTTGACTTTGAAAGAAAACATCATGAGGAGCTCTGCATACGTTTAAGAGAAAATTGACAGACGTATGTATATATACGTATGTAGGTAGACGTCCTTTGGGGTCTAAGGTCATACACACACTTTGAGGGGGCCATGCTTAAATAATAAAATACATAAATAAGCTTTACAAAAAGTGGTTTGTAATCTTCCAATTCCACCGCCCGATTCCAATACACCAATTTTTTACCATCGCGCCCTCTATCTTCCTACCTTTTTTTTTTATATTGTCTCTTGAAGTGTAAGTTCCTTTTGCTACTCAACCGGTCAATGGCGAGACCTAGATCTAGACCAGCCAGGCTTCCTACCCTGTGTGCAATAGTATAGTTAGAGTAAAGGACCAGTTCTTTTTAGGCTAGCATACCTCTAACAACCCCATTCATCAGTCTCTTTGTACACTCTTGCCGGTTTCACGTACACTGACGTACCTACTCCAATAAGCCCAAATAAGTAACAACGTAGTCTGTATCTCTCAATTTGCTCGTATATCTAACGGTATCTGCACAAGCAATCACAAAGCAACAATCTGTGCGCAAACCGGCGAATCCCGCTCCGATACAGACGAAACGAGTCTCGGAACAAATTAAACACATCCTTATTACGGAAACTTGAACACCAATCTAAAGTTAAACGTGAAATGAAAGGTTAAACAATCGAATCTGAATCGAGATCAATAGTGTCTAGCCTAAAGCTATTCTCGTCCAACATTGCGATGAATATTAATGGTCTAAAGATAAGCTTGATGCTAATTGAAGCGTTAAAAGTGAGCCTTTCACTCTTTAATAGAATATTCTAAAATATCCATCAAATGATATGTACTATCATCTGATTGAATCTAGTTTAGCCCAAGTAGGTCTAAACTTAACTTTTTTTATGTCTATTTTTGATACACATACCATGAATACTATATAAAAGTTATATGAATAATAATATATCCTCACGCTTTGCTACAAGGGTCGGCGAAGGAGCAGGCAGAGTTGTATAAGTAGTACCCACACACCCACTGTCCGCCAGAGATATATTCTAGGTGCCAACGTGACAGATGGCGTGTCCATCGCCGTTACTCAAGCACTATACTTATAAACATCGCTACTGTGTCCAAACTTGGTTTATATCGCGATACGTAATAAGGCTGCGGAGCTGTGCATCGGCTCACACGGGGCACAAAATAAGTAAGTACACAAGATTAATTGTCCCTTAGCGGACACCGCTGCAGGAAGCGCATCGTCCGAAGCCATTTTGCACAACAGCTAGATAAGAGTGTTATATGTTTGAACGTCGGGCGTATATACCAGGGGAACTATTCGGCGTTAATAGCAAATTAGCTAGGTTTCTGATGACTTTACACCGAGCCTTTTAATTTCATTTATTTATAATAAAGATTATAAAGAAATGCCGAGTCCCTAACGGGGTAGGCAGTGAGTATAGAGCGCCAGTTCTCTCTTAACTTACATACATATACTTATGTAATATCCTCACGCCTCCCCATAAGGGTCCCCGAAGGGGTAGGCAGAGGTAGTACCCACACACCCACTTTCCGCCAGAGATATATTTGAGGTGCCTGTGATAGATAGCGAGTCCGTCGCCGTTCCTCAAGCACGACTATACATACGCCTTTGAATTGCTTCTCAAACGTATGCAGGTTTCCTCTCGATATTTTCCTTTAGTACATTGAATCATAGTTTTCTATTTGAATTTGAACGCCTATCAGAGATCCAACATGACAGCGCTAAGGCAGGGCCGGGGTCCTGTAGTCAGGGCCTGATTTAGGGGAGAGCAACCGGGGCTACAGCCCCGGGGCCTCCAATACGGACTACGCCACAATATAGACTTCGGAAAAAACAATCTAATACAGTAAGCTAATAAACAAACTAGTAAATAAATTTTCCTTTTATATTTTTCTGGCTTTATTAAATATTTACAGAAATCATCCATCTGTATTTGTTCACTCCAATCAGGTAATCACAAAAATTCACAATAAATTATTTATTGGAAATTCGACTGCAAAAAAAACTATTTTATTTGGGGCCAGGAGGCCCCCACTCCTTTGTTGCTTCGAGGCCTTTAAATCTGGCATCGCATGTAGTATCAGCACGAATAACAAAGTGTTAGCACTTTGTTCTATGTGGAGACTTCGTTGTCGAGTTTTGTCATCAAGGCGCGTATCTTCTTCCGTATCTTCTAAACTCCACATGTTGGATCGCAATAACCGTACTGATTACAAAGTTCTGGCTTTAGTTGGCGATTGCGACTTGAGTTGCGAACGAAACCCACTGGAGCATCCATTCAAATAAGTCAATGCTCGAAAGTTGAATGCTCTCAAACGGAAATTATATCATACATTACATACATATGACTTTGACCTTGGAATGAAAAACTTTCGGAATACTTACCAACGGTTTTTAGAAACACTTTATTTTTCTTCACGCCTTCCCGCAAGGGTCCCCGAAGGGCTAGGTAAACGAGTCGAGGGCTTTCGCTAAAATATATTTAAGTATAAATGTGACAGATGTCGAATCCAAGATGGCGCCGTTTCTCAAGCATGTCATTGAATTATTTCTCAAACGTATTCAGATATCCTCTCAATGTTTTCCTTCGCCGTAAAGTCCGGTGTGTGGTTGTAATTGGCTGGTTATTTATTTTTTTATTTATTTTCTCAATTTAACCACCTACGTGGACTTCTATCCACGAGACACACTATTTGAGAAAACTCACCAAGGCAAGGCAATGAATTGCTCCTCTTATAGATATTTTATATGTAAGTTTGATCTTTTTCTACCCCTACCTAAAGGGTACAAATGTTAAAAAAGAAAACTGGCGAGTTTGTTTCGCTGTTTCTTCTCCTAACAGGTTTTTTTGGAAACGGTGGCACCTTTAGTAACTTAAATTTTTAGCCGACTTAAAAAAAATATGTGACGTTCAATAACCTATACACCTCTGCCTACCCCTTCGGGGACCCTTGTTGGAAGGCATGAGGATTTATTATTATTTATGAGCACGTTCAATAAGTGTACCTTACGTTGAATAAACGATTTTGATTTTAGATTTTATGGCTTTATTTACTTCACTTCAATATATAATATATAATACACTCCAATAATGCTACAATAAATAACTATTTGAATTTCGAATAGCGTTCAAATATAAACCAATGAACACAAAGAGTATCAATGGTCACTCCCTTTGCATCAGAACTAGCCTCGACATCAATCCAGATACAAACTCCTTGCAACAAAGGTGTGCAAGATTAATCGACAGTGCACCCGGTATGCCGGCGGAAACACATCCATAACTGTCCACTAACGCCCATTCCGAGTTTCCTACACGTAAATATGTATACAGTTTGTATGCCAAAGCACTTACAACGATGTATTCTGGATAGAGCATTTGAATGCTAAGAGGCGAAACTTCGTGTGCATTCTCTTAGAGAGTTTTCTAGTTGCCAATGTACTTGTTGGAATTGTAAATTGATCTTTCAAACCGGTTTTTTATTTAATAATTTTTCGACCGTTATAAATGTATGACTTCAATTTCGGTTTTGATTGATTTTAATTTAGATAAAAATCGACTTTAAATACTTTCACAATCCTAGCGTTGTGAAAGTATTTAAAGTCAACTTCATCTTGATACTTTTAAATAATACTCCAATGGCTGGCAAAGCCATCAAAACGAATGGATTGGCTTTAAAATTCAAGATCAAGAGATAAGTGAATGAGGCCCGAGCTGTTTAAGTGGCAGGCTTACCTCGAATCGTTAGGAAATCCATACTTTTCGAGTAATCGTCATCATTAGATGCCATCTTTGAATTGAAGTTTGAAGGTCGGTCCCGAAATTGGGATCTAAATAGGTTGGCCCGTTTCACTCTTTGTAAAGAAGGCCCAGACATTCCTTCTACTGGTCATTATCGTCCGACCTCTTGGAGAATGAATGGCCTCTTTAGCCAAGTTGGGAATACTTCATGAAATTGTTTTTTTAGCTCAAATATTACACGCTTATGACAATATTTTTGTTAGACATTTTGGGAACAAAACGTGATATATGAAGGTGTATCTTATATCTCACTCTTTTACTATCGATGAATGTGAATGAAGATAAAAAGGTTATTAGATAGTTTAAAGTACAAAAATGTCTACTTATAACATTACAAGATAGTTACAAATAATGTTACATGCAATATTATAAGGAGTTTAGATATATATCCTCACGCCTTCCCACAAGGGTCCCCGAAGGGGTAGGCAGAGGTGTATAGGTAATACCCACACACCCACTTTCCGCCAGAGGTATATTAAGGTGCCAACGTGACAGATGGCGAGTCCATCGCCGTTACTCAAGCACGACTATACATACGCCTTTGAATTTCTTCTCAGACGTATGCAGGTTTCCTCTCGATGTTTTCCTTCACCGTAAAGCTCGTGGTGTGACTAATCACTGTACTTAAGTTCAGAAAAACTCATTGGTACAGGCGGGATTCGAACTTGCGACATTTGCGTCGCAGGCAACTGCTCGAACCACTCGGCCACCACGGCTTTTTTGAAAGGAGTTTAGAATTCTATAAATTATAAAATAAACATAAAATTAATTGATTCTATAAATTGCCAACAAAAAATACTCCTTTACTTGAAAGTTTGCAAAGTCCAACCAACCGGTTTTTATCGGGAATAACCAGTTCCAACTGCACTCTAACTATGGTCAACCACTAATAGATTCAAATAGACCGTTAACTTGAAACTGTATCCTAACTTAACTTGAATAATAGCCACTGTTGTCCAAACTTAAGCCAGGCTAAGCGCACTTGAGTGTCTAATACTGTACCTAGGTAATGCACCTGACACACTGCAACTGCTAAATTAGTTCTACAATTTTGTTCATTAAAACAATATAGAGCCGTAGTGTCCGAGTGGCTTGAACAGTCACCTGACGTAATGACGGCAAGGCAAGTAATCTCACTGCAAGCTGTACGGAGGGATGTAAAAAACCTTGGGAGGAAAGATGCATATTGGTTGTTAGGAAATTTCATATCATAAGTGCGGCAAACGTTCGAATTAGGCTTTCTAACTAACTTTGATTAACATAATTTTCAAAAGATCACATGTTTTTACTTATTAATACTTTACATTTAAAATCTGTCCTGTTAGCCTTACCTTAAGCGTTAGTAATAATATTTGTGCTGTGAGCATGTTTACTTGTTGTCTCCGTAAGCCTTATGTATATTATCATTTTAGTATTAGCTCGGTTCATGTCTTTGTATATATTTAAATCACGCCATCGTAGTGAGATTTCATCATCAATACAGTATTGTAATAGGAACATATTATATTTTTTATCCGCTGCTCTATATTAGGTATAAAGCTGTGGAAATCCACATCTTTATACTCATATATATCCCCTATATATATCCCCACGCCTTCCCACAAGGGTCTCCGAAGGGGTAGGCAGAGGTGTTTAGGTAGTACCCACACACCCATTTTCCGCCAGAGATATATTTTATTTTCGAACGTGACAGATGGCGAGTCCATCGCTGTTAATATCTTTATACAAATGTATATATTTATCTGTCACTAGTTTAGAATGAGTTGACTGTATGATTTGCTTATACATACATGTGTTGTGTGTCTATGTATAAACAAAACACACAGTCAACTGCTGATTTCTTTATACATACACATGTATCATGCAGTCAACTCGTCTCAAATTTGTGATAATTTTTCCCCAATAGGGTCTCGGCGTGATCACATTAGGCGGAGAGAGTAGAGCACTAGTTCTATCTAGACTTACATACCTCCTTTGTTTCATCCACATTAATTATTTTAGTATGCACAGAAGTATTATTTAAAGTTTTGTACGTTTCGTCTCTATTTCACTATGTATTATTTCCTTCATAAGCTCGTAGTGTGACCAATCACTGTTTCACATGAGTGCAGAAAATGATTGTGCTGAGTACCTAATGATATATTTGCAGTCGTTCGGAATAGATTTCCAAACGACATATCGGTGTGTCACAGCGAAGACGCAGGTAATTGCTGTCCAAACTGTATTATCACACTCTAGAGTATTAGTAGAAGTTTGAACTGTTATCCTATCAAGTTCTTGAAAGGTGGGTATTACTAACGAATATTAACTACAAATTTGTCTTCGTTTATTAATATGTATTATATACTTCCGCTTTATCCACAGTAATCAGTCCCTTCGTGCATATATTTAGACAGCTGTCTGTCCGGTCTGTCCGGTCAAATTAAAGATCAAATCAGAGATCCTGATTGCGAAACTTGAAGCTGCGATTCAATTCTTGCTGAGGGCGGATATTTTATACCTTAGTCTTGGGTGTTCATATATGTATATATATTTCAGTATAAATGAAATGAAATCGTGGAATATTTCCCACAATACAAGCTTTAAGATCAAGACTTTAAGACAAACAAATAGAGTAACTATCGCATTTATAATATAATAGCGGCCCGTCCCGGCTTTATTACACGGGTACGGGTGACGTAGACATATTTTTTTTTATAAATGAAAATATAGCCTATGTCACTCACGGTGATTGTAGCTTTCCAAAGGTGAAAGAATTTTTCAAATTGCTTCAGTAGTTTCGGAGCCTATTCAATACAAACATACTTACATACAAATCTTTCCTCTTTATAATTTAAATTAGTATAGAAGTATGGATTAGTTTATTACATGACTTATGAATAAAGAAATTGCAATAGATTTGAGCACAGTAACTTTGTACAGTGTTACAAATTCAGTTTGTTAGTAACGTTCTTTTATTTCTAGCTTTGTGAGTCAGACTTAGTAAATGCCTTTGACAAACACTCTTACTCAAACTGGACGTTATCTTGCTTTCATACAAAAACCTTTTCTTTGACTGTAGCTTTTCACTGGATTTTGAAATAAGAAATTTCCTTTTTGTTTTTATTTTTATTTTATGTATTATAAAACATCGAGAGGAAACCTGCATACGTCTGAGAAGCATTTCAAAGGCGTATGTATAGTCGTGCTTGAGTAACGGCAATAGACTCGCCATCTGTCACGTTGGCACCTAATATACCTCTGGCGGAAAGTGGGTGTGTGGGTATTACCTATACAGCTCTGCCTACCCCTTCGGGGACCCTTGTGGGAAGGCGTGAGGATATATATTATATTATTATAAAAGTTAGTAGGCGTAGCAACGACGTATCACTACATAATCTTCCATATATATTTTTTTTCTGTGCGTAATTAAACTCCTCCTAAATGGCTGGACCGATTTTGATGTACGTATGTATATGATGACGAAAAATCATCAATCAGATTCAGAGAATCGAGAATCACTCAATCAAAAATACGATCGCAGCGCCACCTATCGGGCCCAATCGTGGATCTAAGCCATTCGAAATTCGAATCCACTTGAACACACACAGAAAAATATATGCTTTTTAAAGCCTATACCTTTTTGAATCGCATAAATTCGCAGCTTTCCAGTATGTAGTGTCCGATGAAAATAGACGGCGGTAACGCACGAAGGTCGTTAGTGTGTACAAGGCATGGTGCCATTACAGCTAACGAGTCTTGAAGAGGACACAAAATGTCCCGCCGACAATGTCCATCTTAACCTCGCTCGTACAAAGAATTAACACAACTTTATGATCTATGCACAGGAGGTAAGATTTATTATTGTTTACATAATTGTATTTTCTTTAAGCCAGGCCAACTTTCGTGATTTGTGTAACTTCCAGTTTAGAGTGTTTTTGGGAAAACCTCATTGTAGGACTGTACCAATGAGTTTTTCTGATCTTAAATACAGTGATTAGTCACACCACGAGCTTTACGGTGAAAGAAAACATCGAGGAAACCGGCACACGTCTGAGAAGCAATTCAAAGGTGTATGTATAGTTGTGCTTGAGTAACGGCGATCGGCTCGCTATCTGTCACGTTGGCACCTAAGATATATCTCTGGCGGAAAGTGGGTATGTGGGGAACTACTATACACCTCCGCCTACCCCTTCGGGGACCCTCGTTGTAAGCTGTGAGGATACAACATACGGAATCATATTTCCTAGGGTAAGGTATATTTCAAGCTTTAATCTCAAGGCATCTACCAAATCCGTCCACCACTGAGATTCCGTACTGCGTTCCACTGTAACCGTATATTTTGTAACGCCACTTGTGGCCCTGACTGTAACAGCGGTCGCTCGCTAATGAAGACGGATACAAGACCGTTCTGCTTGCCGTTTTTATATTGTATTCCTCTAGGAACTACTCGCTTGTGTAACGAGATTTTAACAATAATATATACTGTTTTAGCTCTCTCTCGTACATAGCTTTGGTACATCTTAAGACCCCGCCTAAGCCTCACTGCAAGAAGGTTTTAAGTGTCTAATATATATTTTGGTGTGTATATTTTATTATAATGCCAGTGAATTAATTTTGTTTAAAATTCTTAAATTTTTATTTATTTACCGCCGTGTTCGCCCCCGTAAACTTTGATTGATAGTTTTTTTTCGAGAATAAATTTTTTAATTATAATGTTTGTATGTTAAGTCATTCTTTATATAAGTAACTTTGCCAAATGTCATCCAATTTCGTTCAGTAGTTTCTACATGGCGGGGAAACATCCTCAGAAACATTTGCATTAATAATATTTATTAGAAATGATCAAGAGGAAACCTGAATACGTTGGAAAAAAAATCAAAGAAGTATGTAAAATCGTGCTAGGCAAACGACGATGGACTCGCCATCTGTCACGATAACAACAAGCAAACGAGGAGCCAAGTTCAAGAAGTCGCCTGCAATGTAAATACTGCAAGTTCGAGCCCCGACTGGGCCAAGATTTTTCTTAACTCTGTATAAATATTTAAACGCAAGATCCTAATCAGTAAAACCATAACCTCGTTCAGTTCATCGTTCGGGAATTCAGACTCTATACTCATGGGCGATGCTATCAAAATCGGATGTCATACCCGTAAAGAGAGCTATCTCGGTCGTTACGGAAAATATAATCTAACCTCCAACTATAAATAGGCGAAGAATGAATAAGGGTGCTTACATACAGAGCGACGACGCGTCTAACATAGGTATATATACAGTTTAATATAAGCTAACAGCACAGGGTCAAAACACTTAAATTGTAATGACTATCTAATAATAACAATATTATACTCTTAATTTATACTATACATCGAAGAGGCAGAGGAAGACCACGTTCTAACTACCTGGATCAAATCGATCGGACGCTCAAGGACGGGAACGTCAAGAGTACTCCAAACCGACGAGCATGTACGAAGAGACTGATGAATGTGGACGAAGCGAAAGAGGTTAACTAGCGTGCAGCTAACTCCCTGCTCTCTGATATAACTTAAACTATACTATCAACTTGTATGCCATCACTATATACTGTATTACAAAACAAATTCCTTCCCGTAGCATCTATCAGTCAGGTCGCGATAAACTCAAAACCAATACCCAGTGACAACAAGTCACCAATAGACAATAGAGAATGATTCATGGGGAAGAGTTCAAGGTGCAATTTAAAGGCTTTGTGTTCATTGGTGGAAGTCATGTTAGTAGGTATATTATGCTCTACTACCCCATGCGAAGCCGGGGCGAGTAATAATACAAGTTACATTTCTACCAGTTCTTTATAACTACAAATGTATGACCAGGTACTTCTTTTCAGTATATACTCTTCCTTACCTACGACCAGGTTCTTCTTTCGAGCATAGACATGTCAGTATTTACACTTCTTTAACCTACAATACCTCCCTACTCTCTCTGCCTACCCCATGAGGGACTCTGCGTGTATATTTAACTAAAGCTCAGACAGCAGCAGTTTCACAGCTTAACTATGGCAAAATTTATCATTTACCTCAGGTCCGCCTTAAAGCTTTCATAATGAAAAGGGCTTTTTTTCAGTTATCATCGCATTAAACCTTAACAAGGCTCTCATTATTTTCAAACTAATTACAAAGTGTCGTTCTCAACCCAAGTCCGTGACGGAACGTATGGGGTGACTTTGGCCACTCTTGGGACAGTTTCTTTAACGAACTATAGTACAAAATTAATCTATTTAATTTTTCACTATTTACACCCTATCCACACACCCACTCTCCGCCAGAGATATATTTTTAGGTGCCAACGTGACGGATGGCGAATCCGTCGCCGTTACTCAAGCAGGAGTATACATCCGCCTTTGAATTACTTCTCAGACGTATGCAGGTTTCCTCTCGATGTTTTCCTTCCCTGTAAAGCTCTTGGTGTGACTAATCACTACGGTTAAGTTCAGAAAAACTCATTGGTACAGTCGGGATTCGAACTTGCGATCTTTGTGTCTCGGGTGTGGCTGAACCACTCGGCCACTACGGCTATAACTAACAGAGTTCAAAGATTGAGAATCTTCTGCGTTAGCCCTCAGTATTTTTGAGTTACATCTTTCGACGGTGGTTATTAGCCCACGTGCCGTATTTAATTAGTGAAAATGCCAATGTACGTGCTCCTCTCCTCCTCCATCCTCAACTTTTTATTTGTAACCCTAAAACACCAGCATATAGTATCCGTCCAAAGTTAAATAATGTAAATATCCATACATACTAACAGCGGCGAACTAATACGAAAACACGGGCCACGAACATGAGCGCCGAAATATCCACAGTCATTCGCATTTTAATTAGCATTTGCGTAGATTTATGTAATGTAAGCGTGGTGCACAATACGTGCGACACGACACCGGAGCGCTGACCGAACAGTCCACATGGGATAGTGAGAACTCGGCTTTAGGGTGCGGCCCCAGTGTAAGCGATCGGCGTGACTAATTACATTTACACTCTCTTTGTATCAAAGTAGCCGACACTTCTTAGGTGGCAGTACTGACACACGACCAAGCTCTGCTTACTTCGTTTATTATAGAACGAGTCTTCCTAGACGCCCACTATAGTAGTTCTTTATACCGTGAAACCATGTTTAGACAATATGATTTTTGACCTACTATCGTATTAAGTCAAACATGGGGAAAATTTAAATTTAATTGTTTACAAAGGTGGATTTAATACTGTATTTTGTACCAGATAATCACCCTTGACAGGTGAAACATTTGTTATACTGCTATTTAACATAGTTTTAAAGCGTGAATCACGCAAGAGCGGAACTTAATTATTTCCTTTAGTATTTGATCAATATTCTTATTATGTTTTGTGACATTGTACAGTAAAGTTCCAATGCCTCACTGACTTAAAGGAATGATTTTATATTTGAGATTTGATGCTTCTGCATATTATATTCTATCCTGTCTCCAAATCGTTGGGTAGCTATGATATTCGTGGTATCTAAGTAATCAGCAGTATTTAAACATAAACACATTTTTTATCGACTACAGGACTAATTCAAATAAAGTCAATTTAAAAAAAAACTATTAATAACTTACGTATACGTATAATACAAAAATACACACCAATTAGCAGAATGCCGGCTTACTCTAAATAAACCATCGGCAAATCTACTTTATAACAAAATGTTTTAAATTATGAACGTCTAGCTTTATTACCGCCATTAATCACACCATACATTTTAATGAAGCCACAGTAATTCGTTTTTTTAATGCCCCTTGTGAGACCGACCGACTAAAGCTCGCGTAATTTAGTGTGAATTTGCCATAGGCTGAATATTGCCTCTACTTAAAGCCCTTTTCTGTCAAACGACAGAAAAAGATCCAGTTTGTATGATAACGATGAGTAGCGGTCGACTTAAAATGGCCAGTGAACCCTATCTGCCAAATTTGACTTAGCATGATTTCACGACAACTCCCTCGTCGCATAGCCAGAGAGCGTGGAACGCCAGGTCTCTCTAGACCTCTTTCGCTTCATCCACATTCATTAGAATTATGTGCTACGTTATAATTATGGATGTTAATTTTCAATTAAAGACACACCGAGTCCTTCCTGAATAAGCAGATAGCTTAGGCAACAGTTATCTTTAGAATAACAAACATCTTTTCATTTATCGCTGTTATTACTTAAGCATCTCATCCTGTACAAAAACCAATAAAAGGTTAGAAATAAATAATAAAATATAAAAAAATTAAAATAAGAAATAAATTATTGAAAAATCACACATAGTCGCTTCCTGCCTTCTGTCACATGTCATGCTGTAAACAACGCAACAATGTACTTTAAAGCAGGTTTCATCAGAAGACGTCATGGTTAAAGAAGTTACTATGTATCGTACTACCCAAGGGAGCCGAGCAATTATCATATAAGTATATCATCACTCCGAGTCGCTCACGAATAGGTAGAGAGAGTAGAGCGGCAGTTCTATCTAGGCTAGTATAATTTGATTCCTATTCCTACAGAAGTATAAGGATAAAAACAGTTAGTCTTTAAATGAACTTTATTGAGAAAAAACATTATATTCATGCTACTTTAAAGGGTAGAGTCGAACCGTGATCCTAGCAGCGACATATAAAAAGCCTTTTGAGTAATCTGTGATTTTATCGCACGTGCCGTCGTATCGAGTGTCACATTGCTCAAATAGAAAACGTCTTGGTTTTTATGAATACTTTTTATGAGTATTGTCTCACAAACAAGTGAACGCTTTCATGTTACCAACGGAACTGTAAAATAGTCATCAAAGTCTCCATTCAAGTGGGATGTATTGGTACAGCAGAATGAGTAGCTCGTCAGTATGTACTTGAAGATGGTCTCCTATGAATACGTGTTTATAGCAATTAGGTACGTCTATGATCAGTAATTAACTTACAATTTGCAATTGGTATTTTAAAGTCGACAACTATTTTATTTCTCCCAACAAAACGTTAAAAAGGCGTACATAGTTTATAGCGTGAATTTTTTTATAATTATATATTACTAGCTGTGCCCGCGACTTCGTCCGCGTGGACGGCTTTTTTATCTTTCGTAAAAATGTTTTTTTTTTCAATAAAAAGTTCCTATGTTACTTCTAATACCTCCAAGAATATGTGTACAAAGTTTTATAGTGATATCTTAAGTAGTTTTTACGTAAAAGCGTAACAAACAAATTTACATTCACATTTATAATATTAGAAAGATTAAGGAT
>JACCPG010005575.1:0-43965 GCA_016069955.1 Drepana arcuata
ATGTATAGTCGTGCTTGAGTAACGGCGATGGACTCGCCATCTGTCACGTTGGCACCTAATATACCTCTGGCGGAAAGTGGGTGTGTGGGTATTATCTATACACCTCTACCCACCCCTTCGGGGACCCTTGGAAGGCGTGAGGATATATTATATTATTATATTATAAAGACAGGTTATTGGCGGTCATGGTTATTGCCATGCGTGCGGGATCGATGGCAGTTTAATTTTGCCAAGTGCTACGGTGCTACGGGTACATTATTCTACGAAAATAGGGTATACAGTCTTCACTTTGCGTTAAACTAACATAATAGATTCCTTAAAAATGTCTTGTACCTAACGACATAAGTAAAGAGATGAAGAGGAACAACAAAAATATCATGATGTTAATGGAGGTTGTTCTGGACAGAGGCAAATGGAAGGAGTTGCGTCAAAGACGCCGAAAACCCAGATCTTAATTTTTTTATGCCTAGTAAAAAAAGGAGTGCTTAGTTCCATTGATGTACCGCTTGGAGCGCATTCACAGTTTTGGCAGGTCACGTAGCGCCGCAACTTGCTAGCGAGTATCGATTTTAACTCGTGGTGAGGTGCTGGACGGCAACGCGCGCTTAATACCTTGGGTATTGTAAGCTTACTGTCAGTCACTTTTGATATATTTTACAAAGATGTCGTATACACTTTATATATCGCCGTGAAGTAATTTTTTTTTTTTTATACAACAAGAGTGGCAAACAAGCATACGGCCCACCTGTTGGGAAACGGTTACCGTAGCCTATTTACGCTCACGATACCGAAGTATCACTTGCGCGTTGCCACTCTGTGTTCTCTGTGTTGAGAGTTATACTGTGTTGACAGCATAATGGGTTTAATCCCTCTGCTTCCAACACAATGTAACAATCCTCCCCCCTCCCCAAGGAGCTCATTCCCGGATACTTTATTCACCGTGTAGGAATACAACACAATAAATTGTGTTATTTGGCTACGGACTTCTATAAGGTGGAGGTCCTGCCCCAGTCGGGCAGCTCCGAATTCGAAAGGGAGACCCGTTATGCCCTACCTCTCTTTTTACTTTTCACCGGTAAAATTTTATTCTCATCAATGTTTCTTCTGGATTTTAATTTAAAGTTAGGCTGAATAATTTATTTCGCTGTCCGCAATTGAAAATAAATTTCCATTAGGAAAGCGTTATAGCTTAGACTAGGAAATATTTCAAAACTTCTTATTTATAGGGGTGGCTTTGTTTTCTTAAAATAAAATTTTTCATTGGCAAATATACATTCGTAAAAAAACTCAAGTCGGCAATTACTATGACCAACAGTGATACGATAGCTAGTCTGTCGTTGTTACTACGATTCAGGAGGAAAAAAATATTTCTTATCTGTCACGTTGGCACCTTATATATCTCTGGCGGAAAGTGGGTGTCTGGGTATTACTTATACACCTCTGCCTACCCTCTTCTTAGAAGTAAGATATTACTTACGCTTATCGTAAAGAAATGTCTTTAAATAAATTAGAAAAATTTAATAGTGGGGGTCGAGACTCTAACTACCTAAACTTTTCTGAAACTATAATATGACATATTTTTTTTTGTTTTTTTTTATGTTTCTTGCATGTTGATTATTTTTCGGCATTATTGCCTACGTTGTTATGATATCTATGGGCAGAAGCCGTGGTTATTATTTAAGGGTTGTTGTTGATTGATGTCAAATGTCGATTTACTTCATGGAATTTTCGGGTGATACGGTAAGTATTAAGAATTACTACTCCTGCTGATTTTTATTATTATTATAATCATACCGAAGACAACTAATCAAATGCTGGCCTAACATAGTTGTAAACGGATTCCAAGAGCTACGCCGCCTACGCCGTAGCACTACGAGCTACGAGAGCGCTACACTTTCTCAGACATTGTGACAGTATGTTTCAATGACGTATTTGCGTTCGATTACATTTTTTTTATACCACAAGGGTGGCAAAGGAGCATACGCATAAGCATAAGCATAAATGATGGTAAGCGGTTTTATGGCAGGTTTGTGGTCTTTTAGTCAATTTAGTCTTACATAGTATAAAATAAAGTTGCTTTACACCGTCTGTACTTTCAGATCTTTTAAAGTACGCAACGGACTTCAATGTGGTTTTCACCAATAGATAGAGTGATTCAAAAGGAAAAGTAAAATGTATAATTTAATACTAAACAATGCTTGTGCAGACTTTAATCTTCCCTATGATTGACTATGGTCATGTGTGTTATACCGACTTGAATGCAGATCTACTCAATAAATTGGCGACTCGACTTCTCAACAATTGCATTCGATTCATTTTCAATTTGCGTAAGTTTGATCATGTCTCGTCTTACCGCTCCCAACTATCATGGTTATCTATTCGTCAGCGACGTAGTCTACGGACAGTGACGATGCTCTTCACTCTTCTTCAGTCTCCTAATGCCCCTTCTTACCTTACTTCTCACTTCCAGTATCGTTGCCGAAACCATGATATAAACTTACGCTCTGCTGATAATCGTCTCCTTCTCTGTCCTTCTCATAGCTCAAGCCTCGTTCATTCTTCTTTTACTGTCCAAGCCATTTCACTATGAAACCACCGGAAATCAGGATGTCCAACAGCCGGGATGCTTTTAAGGCAAAAGTGAAGCAGTATTACCTCCGCAATGCAGATTCTGTGTAGTAGGTATTTATGTCTGTGATATTTATATGTGTATATATATATATATATAATGTGCGTGCACATATATTACATGTCAATATTTCCCCGTTTTTTTATCCCCTCTATTAGCCTGCTATGTCTTTCTCTGTATCACCCAAAGGTTGACTAGTAGAGAATGCCTACGGCATTAAGTCCGCCTGTGTAAATAATTTTGCAGGAAGTTTTTAAATATAAATAAATAAAATAAATAAACTACCGAGAAATCCGCAAGTTAGAGACAACAAGCTAGGGTCTCGTTAGATAATTGTATCTTATATATATAAACATACATATTATCACGCCGAGTTCCTAACGGGATAGGCAGTGAGTACAGAGCGCCAGTTCTCTCTAAAACTACATACCTCTTTCGCTTCGTTCACATTCATCAGCCTCCTCATATATGTTCGTATCTTATATATTCTTCTCGACCTCTGTGACAAATGAAATGCATATACGTTCAGTATTGTGTACGTGAAAGGTGAACAAACTCACAAACTTTGAATTTTTTTTATTGAATTGAAAAATTACTTGCTTAAAAATATTATAAGGTCTGCTAAACTGTATAACCACTTGTAAGCATAACATTTATAACATTAATAGCGGTAAATTGAAGTGTGTCTATTTTTAATTCTTCTCGTTAATTACTGAACCGATTTTGATAAAGTATTAGACCTAATATTTTACGTGTAGTCGGCTCTTGATATCTTGGAATCCGTAGGTGGCGCAGTCTTAATATGTTACCGCCATAAAGATGCGGCGTGCGGCGTTATCCTTAAGACACATCCTTTATCCGAGTACCTTCTGCTATCTCAATTAAATCCGTTTAGCTGAAATGGCAGCTTTTAGTAGCAATATCATATAGTAATTAAAGTTTAGTGCACTCACGCTCATTAATAGAACCATACTGTGTAAAGCTATTAATGGCTATTATTGGCTGAGCACACAAGGGAACTTGTTGGCGTAAACTTTATACAGCTCATAGTTATAAACATACCAATGTCAATAGCAACGCATCTGTTTTCTGTATAATTCAACTAGGCGGCTTTCCAAATAGGTCGGCTTCTTTTTTCAATTACTTTTTTAATTAATATACTATTGCATTGATTAGCCACACCACGAGCTTTTAGTGAAGGAAACATCGAGAAGAAAACCTGCGTACGTTTGAGAAGAAATTCAAGTACATATGTGTAGTCGTGCTTGAGGAACTTTCAAAATGAAACGATATGAACAGAAGGAAGAATCAATGGCTTCTATTATGACGAAGTGGCTCGCTAGGCTATATGGACGTCAATGCACTCAGTAATAGCGGGTTGTAAAAGCATATCAAGCGACATCTATCGCCACAGAAATGAACAGGAACTTACCACAGCCCAGCAATAGTGGCATTAGGCTACTAAAAAGTTCTGTAGACGGGCAACTTCAATCCTGAACATTCGTTGCGCTTTGTGGCGAACTCTCGTTAAAGATAAGATTTTATTTTATCCCAGTATTGCCCCCGAGTCATAGTGTCCCCGAGTTATTGCACTCTGAAGGGCTTCAGAAGGGAGAGAAGTGTACGAATAAACAAATATAAGGGCAGATAGCTGAGTGAGACATAATTAAATCAAGCTTATTTCAGCTTTTCGTTTTACGAGTGTGTCTGTTCAAACCGTTTGTTCACGTAGTTTGTCTGTTTTGTACTGCTCTGGTTTTAATCTCAACGGGTATTTATGAAATATAATGTTCATGAGTCTGTGCACTCAACTGATGTATTGTCACGACGGTTTTACTAAGTTTACTCTTTCAGCCGTAAAGTTTTGAACCACTGAGAGCTCACATCTCATGAAGAACCAGGTTTTTCAAAGGAAAACATTCTGAATAGTGTAGTGAACTTTGCTGAGGCACGACACAGGGGTGGCTAAATTGGCCTCTAGAACTTTTGCTGTACCTACGTAAGAATGAGCCACGATATGCTGCCGCCAACTCCGGACGCGAGCTATGCATCAGTCCGAGTCCCTACTTTGGCGAATAAAGCCCTACAGGCCCCATTTAGCCCTCCCTTAAAATAGGCAGACATACATATCTGTACATACATATCATGCCGTGAGTAAGCAAATAGAGTAGAGCGCCAGTACGGTCGGTCTCTTTATATTTATTCCCATCCTTGAGTGTTTGACCAAATTGATCGAACACTCAAGCATGGGATTTCCTTTGTCTCTAGGCAGGAAAGGAAAGAGGCTTAAAACACCGACCTACCTTTCTGGCATTTACCGGCACCTCTACACTGCACAAGGGTCACAGAGGTAAGGCAGAAATTTACATTCAGGCAGTACATACCGACTTCTCGTCGAAGATTTAGGTTCCAAACTGACGAATGACAAGTCCATCCCCGTTTCTTAAGCACAACTAGACAGCATTAGCGAACTTCTTCTCGAATGTATGTCAGTTTCACGATGTTTTGTTTCAACGTAAAGCTTGCGGTGTGAATTATATACAGTACGTAAATAAAGAAAAGCATTGGTGCTGTAGGGTTTCAATCTTTACGTTACGGACTACTCGAACCACGGCTCTTAGATATAAAAAAGAGATATAAAGCAGCGGGCATAGGATAGAATCTCAACCCATTACTAACACTTTATTACCCGACTACGTAGATAGCGCCCCGCGCCCCAGACCGGGGTATAACGCGCAACTGGTTGCACAAAAACACCCCGTCGCTCCGGCTCGAGCAGTCGGGGCACATTCGCGCGCAGTCCGCCGACCGTGATGGGTGTTATCAAAGTGGTCACATTCGCGCCCTCAGACGCGACGGAGCTCGCGCGTCCCCGACCTCACCTGTTGATTGTAGACGATTCCAGAGAAACGCGGGCTAGCGAAGGTTAGTGTTCTATTTTTGAATCCTAACATTTTGGTTCGGTTTTCAAATTTGTGACGGCAGATTGTTTTTTTTCAAGTGGCATTTATTTTTCGGTATGAAGTGTGTTCGAAACTATTTAAAAAAAAACCAAACTTTTAAATACGTGCAAATACGTACTAGAATAATCCCAATTTGTTTGTTTGGAAACATTATAAGTGAGGATAATTAACACTTAGGGAAGTTTCGGGGCTGTTCAGGAGGGTACATAATTCATTTTAGAAAGTTGAGAAACGTACAATATGCTGACAATGATAAAAGGGTACGAATATTTTATCGTAACGTAATAAAGAAAATATTTATAATATATATATATATATATATATATATATATATATAGCAGTTTTTGCTTAGTTAGCGCGTGGCTTGTCCATGTGTAAGTTATTAACTACAATAGCCCGAATAATTGAATTATTTATCGATTCTTCATCTTGTTTTAATATAACTTTGCCCTTGCCTTCAGTCGGGAGGATCACAGTGCTCATAACTTAAATGGACGGGTGAGCCTCTTTCAAACATCCATGTGGCTTAGATGCCTATTTGCATGTCGCCAGGAAGCTGTGAAAATTTTCACATCAAAGCATTTTTTTTTGCTGGCGATTTGGCAGAATTGTTTCTGACTTTTGCTTGTAGGTAACAGAAACATAAAAAATGGCTTGACTACGATAGACTATATTGTTGTTGCCCTGAGTTCCTTCTACCACACGAGATTTTTGACACTTCTGCTTTCATTTTCAATACTATCTATCAAAATAATTTTTTTTTATCATATTTTAATTCTCAGCATTTACTGTACCTTGAGAAAAACAAGTGAAAAAATATGAATGACAATACAAAAAATAAAGATTGTCATGCTCTACCTGAGCTGAGCTGGCCGGGCGATATAGCGAGGTCGAGGGGCTTGAGCAGTAGCTTGCAAGTTCGAATGCCGACTGTGCCAATGAGTTTTTCTGTATTGAAGCACAGTGATTTGTGATATCACGAGCTTTACCGTGATTGAACACAATGAGAGAAAAAAATCAAAGGCGTATTTATAGTTGTGCTTGCTTTACGGCAATGGACACGCAATCTGTCACGTTGGCACTTCAATTATATCTCCGGTGAAAAGTGGGTGCATGGGTACAATCTAAAAACCTCTGCCCCTGCAAGGACTTTCATTCGGGCATATCAATGAAAATTAAAAATAAAAAAAAAACAATTGGGGTCGGTTTCATTATTTACCTTTATCGTGTAAATTTATAATGTTGGTACCTCTATCGCTGTCTCTTAGCTAATGTCTGTTAGATTGTTCTGACAGTCCTATTATGAGCAACCGTCTTCATTCTCCAGAATACAAAAGGGACCGTGCAAACAGAACGTGAGGTTTAGTGATATCCCACTTATTAAACATAATAGAATTACTAAGTGGGTCTAGATTTATCGTTTAGTAGGTATTACGTTTTGCAGCCTTCCAATGTATACAAGCTTTGCCCATATAACAATGGCGTCTGCATATAATCCTGTATGTAAAAGGTTGCATGACAAATGTCTCGTCTCGAAGATAATAGTGTATTCACGGGACAGATGCTATCAACATTCGGCATAGCGACAATAATAATACACGTATTGACCTGATCGAAACTACGCAAAATTGTATAATTTATTTATTTATTTATTTTATAAGGCTTACCAACTAGTATACATACTAGCTATTTTTCGTACAGACATTTAACTAACAATTGATTTAGTATGTAACTAAATTATAGGTTAGCACAACATTTTTAAATAAGTTTTACAATACATTTACTATTTCTAAATAACATAAGCTAAAAAGAAGTTAACAAACGGATATTAATGAATTTTGAAAAACGGTATATAATATAATTAATTAGTAATAATTTTTTTATCATAGAAGCGTGTTTTTTAAATTGGACTATACCGTCCGAAAACTACAGACTGAAACAAGCTATTATAAGTTCTGAGAGCTGCAAGCACTGGAACATTTTGACCAAATTTATTTGACCTAGAAATTATATGGAAAGGCTGATAGTTGCATAGTTGATGACAACTTAAGAGTCATTTGCACTTTGTATATACTTTTATATACACTTTACATACTTTATAATATACAGGGTGTCTTATATGTGACAGAGCACAATGAACGAAAGCAAATAAAAAAAAAGCAAACATATTACATATAATTTTGACTGAAATTAGCTATATATATAGAATCTAGTATGTTTTTACTTTTTTTAAAAATTACCCCCATTAATGATATTGTCGTTTTGAAATCTTATTAATTTCATTGCATCGTCATTAGGATATAATTATTCACAATACCCTATTAAATTTCAATAACGAAAACTACCTAACTTACAATGACGTTCCCAAATCCACGACAAGTCAAAGGTATTAATTTAAAGTCCACCTGTTCAATGTTACAATTCCAATTGTATTCTTAACTATGTAGTTTCTGACTTCCCTTGAAACTAGAAACCTGCAAGGTAGGGAGCTTAAAGTTGCATTGCATTTCAGACAATGCTATGTAGTGGCTGAGACACTTCACAATAGCTTTTGACTTTCGAGTTACATTAAGCAACTAGAGGAGATTAGGGGGCGTCCATAAATTATGTCAGGTGTATTTTTTTATTTTCTGTTCTTCCCTCCGCCCCTGGTGAGATATCTTGAGATTTTATTCAACCATGATATTAAGGGATGGGAAGAGCCCCATCCCTTAATATCATGTGAGATTTTTCAAAATGTGGGTTTCTTACGTAAACGCGTTGGATTTTTATTGTAAAAAGAAAAAAAAAATTGCTTCGTGCATTTATTTACGACTAGCTAAGACTAGTAATCAATATTGCTGAGAGTTTATTATAAGATTAAATCTTACGCATGTTCAATCTGGATTAAATGAACCAAAATAATATTTTTTTTTTGTTTAATCAGAGAAGAATTGCGTGATATTTGCCGAGACCCCCCCTCTCTCTCTAACGTAAGATTAGATACGATTTGACTCGACCCCCTCCCCCCTTAAACATCTCATGTAATTTATGGACGCCCCCTTATTTTAATTGGAGGTGTTTTTTTTTTAAGATTTTCATGACATATATATAAATATGAATACTTTGAATGAGTGGTTCCTGTAGTCACGAACACGAACCTCGGCTGAAGCAATAAGCTTTATCATAATTCAATTCTTAATAAAACCCTTGTGGGAAGGCGTGAGGATATATTATTATTATTATTTAATTCTAGTGTTTAATCGTTCTACGCCTTTTACATAGTAATACATCGAGAGGAAACTATTAAGAAGAAACTCTATGTATAATCCTGTTTGGGGATCAGCGATAGACTCGCCATCTGTCACGTTGGCACCAAAAATATGTCTCCCGCGAAAAGAGGGTATTGATACACCTATGTCTCGAAGGCATTTAATTATATTTCTTTTAAATAGAGAATTCTTATTACATAAACGGCCGTCTGGTCTAGTAGTCAGAGCTCCTGACTGCGAAGCTTGAGGTCACGGGTTCGATTCCCTATGAGGGGAGATATTTGTGTAATGAACACGACTATTTTATTCCATAGTCTTGGATATGATAGGTATACATATATACCTATCTACATATCTAAGTATATTTTTCCAATGCTTAGTTACCATAGAACAAGCTTTGCTTAATTTGGTTGTATGTCAATTCGTGTGGAATTTCCCCGAGGTTTTTATTATTATTATTATAATTTTAAACACACTGGTCCTTTAATGGGCCATTTGCCAAGTCTTGCGTTGGGATGCATATCAAACACACTGTCCCTTCGAGAATATTATGGGGTACGCGCTGCGGATATCATACTTGAATGCAAAACGATATACGCAGAGATCCCAGCCCTGTGAAAAGACTTTCGTATCAGTGGAATATTAATCTTGGGTTATTGTGATGGATGGGTGGCTGAGCTTAAAAGGGACAACACTACGGACGCGTTGCAGTCTGTCTCAAAAGAAATAACATGCTTTTATTTTGTCATTTTATCATTAAGATGGAGCAGTTCTTTATATGTACACACATATACTCGTATATTATAATATGATATTAAATGATAATTAACTGATCCACATTAATTAATGTTCGAGTACTCTTGATGTTCCTATGTCATACACTACAACGTAGTCTACACAACTTCCCACAAGGGACCTCGAAGGGGTAGGCAGAGGTGTATAGGTAGTACCCACGCATCCACTACAACTTAACTTACTTAACGTAGTCGTATAAAGTAAATTACAATTTCAACCAAGAACAGACATGTCCAAATGAGATGCATCTTGAATGTTCGTACCTCAAAAATTGCATGATATATGTGTCGAAAAAAACAGTGATTAAAAATGTTCTATCATGAGATATTTTATTGATGAATACGTGATTTTATCGCTTAGCGAGTTTAACTCCTACAAGTTCAATGCCTTATTATACCAACGTTAACGAATTATATTCTTTAAACGCGATTCAAAGGGTTTTCTGGTATGAAACACTAATTCATTAGGGACGTGCAAAGCGAAAGCTTTTAAGAAAATGAAGCATTACATCGCAGTTGAAAGGTAAGATTTTCATCTAGTTTCTGGGCAGCCTTATGTGTGTGTGATCACGTAATTGGATTAGTTACTGAGAGGGTCGTTGCAAACTAGAAATCTAAAAGGTAGAAAGAAAAGCCCTATATTACATTAAAAGATTGTGGGTACAAAAGTCAGTGGCTAAGCATCTGACGAGTCTTACGGTAAGGAAAACATTTTAGAAGTAATTTTTTTTTAAATACCTGGGCCAATTCCACACAAATTGACCTAGTCCCAAATTAAGCACAGCTTGTGTTATGGTAACTAGACAACGATATAGTTACTTATATAGATAGATATATACTTAAATACAGTAGTTCAAAGATGTATTGTAATTTCGTGCCTGAGCGACGGACTCATCATCTGTCATGATGGCAAATATATCTTTATATTGAAGTGCTTTCACTTTTACCTATTGCAGGTACAAAGGTGAGAGGATGAAGAACGTCAACCGATACCTATAGGTTAGGCTGACTGAATATTTCCTCTTCTAAAGGGAAAGCCGTAGATTGCTAATATGTGCATTAAATTGCATCGATAGATAGATAGATAGATAGAGATAGATAGAGCCGTGGTGGCCGAGTGGTTTGAGCAGTTGCCTGAGACGCAAAGGTCGCAAGTTCGAATCCCGACTGTACCAATGAGTTTTTTCTGAACTTAAGTACAGTGATTAGTCCTAAGATAGATAGATAGATAGATCCTAAGATAGATAGATAGATTAGATAGTCATAAGGGTCCCCGAAGGGGTAGGCAGAGGTGTATAGGTAATACCTACACACCCACTTTCCGCCAGAGGTATATTAGGTGCCAACGTGACAGATGGCGAGTCCATCGCCGTTACACAAGCACGACTAAACATACGCCTTTGAATTTCTTCTCAGACGTATGCAGGTTTCCTCTCGATGTTTTCCTTCACCGTTCAGCTCGTGGTGAGACTAATGACTGTTCTTAAGTTCAGAAAAACTCATTGGTACAGTCGGGATTCGAACTTGCGGCCTTTGCGTCGCAGGCAACTGCTCGAACCACTCGGCCACCACGGCTATATAAATTTATAGTATTCAATAATATTTAGAAGATAGATAGTTCTTAAAAGGAAAAAACACCTTGTACTGTATATTTGAAATTGTAACACTTGTTAATACCATGTTTTTGTAAATATAATATTATGATTATGAGGAGTCGTGGTGTAATTCTTCTCTTAAAATACTGTTCCCATGGGATCATAAGCTTAACTGCTTAACAGCGCAGCACGCTATTATGCTATCACCACTTTTGGTTTCATGAGTTCCCAACTGCAAAATACAACCCCTTACAATGTGTTATACCTTTATATTGCTCATTCTAATATACGCTAAAAGGTTTGCCGAAATAATAACCCGTGAAAATCTGTTATAGCCATCGGTGGTGGCTCTTTGAAAGTTTTCCATGCGAGAAAATTGTTATGGACAATAATTTCAAATTGTTTAGCTTAAAATATCTTTAAAATTGTGTTGTTATAGAAAAATAAAAAATGCACTTAAGCTGCTATCTCTATTACTGACTACTAACCGCTTACCATCTGGCGTACCAAATGCTTGTTTGCCACCGATGTGGTATCAAAAAAAAACTTTAGTACCGTGCTTTTGATTCTATTACACTAATTTAGGGAAAATTTTCGGATTTTCTAGATTTTCTTTTCAGATGACAAGTACAAGGCTTTAAGATTTAGTACCTATGTGAGTGCTATTTCGCTTATATTGTATATTATGTATATTTTCATTTTTATTTCTATACAAAGGTGAAACACGACTGATGGCTACGCTTACAACGCAGCTCAAACAGTGCCAAGCCTGCAATAATCTTTTCGCGTCCTCCTTAAAGATTTCTATGCTATTTAATTTTAATTAGAATTCGTAGACATATGTCAAGATAAGCCCAAAGGACGGCGAGAGACTTGTCTTGTCATACACCTGTATTTTTCGCTCTCTATTATTATGTCGCTGAGAGGTCACTGACAAGGACTCACCTTTAAAATGTATGATGGATCGCAATTTATTTATTGGTATACATTATTTTATATTTATCTAACATATATATCACGTCGAGTCAGTCGAGTCAGAGAGAAAAGAGCGCCAGTTCTCTCTAGAATTGTATACCTCTTTCGATTCGTCCACATTAATTGGTCTCTTCATAGATGCTCGTCGGTTTCGAGAACGATTGACGTTCCCGTCCTTGAGTGTCCGACCGATTTGATTTAGGTAGTTGAAACTTGGTCATCCTCTGCCTGTTCTTGCACACACTTCCTTTCTTTTATTATTATAAGTGCTTTTTACCTTTTGCCTCGGGCTCATCTAAGCCCTACGTCAAATTACACAAATAAATTAGAAGCGATAGGCAATAAACCATTCTCAACGGTTTGATTGTGTGACCATAACGCAAATTCCCCGACTGGGAATTCAAGGGACTATTTGATTAGTTTGTTGGTGCCGCCAATATATTCTTGTTACTACACAAATTCTAATTAATCGGTTGCTATTTGGCTAGGTAGAAAGACGATATATATGGAACCGATCGAATGTGGCCACAAGTTTTATTACGTACACATAATTAACATAATTGACAGTGACTTTGACAAGTGACGTAAAGATTTTGACGTTTATGTGACAGGATGTAAATCGACCGTAAATATGCATCCTACTTAAATTAATGCGTTTGTGAGGATGTATGTTTCACGCCTAAGATTTAGAACGGAATTAGATGACATTTGGTACAATGATTTACACAAAGTATAAGTTTAATTCCCCAAAAAAAACATTGGTGGAGTGAAATCAAAGTTGGAACTACAGCACTCAGAAAGTATGAACATATGTATATATATCATCATGCCAAGTCCCTCACAGCGTAGAAGAAAGAAGAGCGCCCGTCTTCTAAGCTCTTAAGGAAAGACCTCTAGGCTTACAGAGGTCTTTCGCTACATGCTCGTCAGTTTCGAGTACTCTTGACTTTCGCATCCTTGAGTCTTCAATCGATTTAATCTACCTAGATTTAATCAGGTCCAACTACTTAGTTGGAGCGTGACCTCTGTCTTTTCTTACAGATAATTCTGCATGTTATAGCAACCTTTAGATTTCACGCTTAAAATCATACGTAGCCATGTTAATCACTTGGAACAACAGGCTTTTATGATATTAATTATGAATCAAATTTTAAAGATTTTAATAACGTTCGATGACCATGTCTTTACTAGGATTAACGTATTAATAATGTTGTAAAATAAATCGTTTTACTGTAGTAATGATATGTAAATCTCGTAATATAGTGGATTATATGTCAGCACACTGATATAATTTTAATTTAATATTTATCAATCCTTAACGTGTTTATGGTGGGCTTAAAGGTTTTTGAACTATTTCGTAACTTGAAATGAGTTAGCCTTTCAAATCCTTCACTTACTTCTGGAGGATTTGAAACTTGTGGTGTGTCTATCTAAATCACTGTAATAAGTACGGAACCGAAAAAGCCGTGGTGGCCGAGTGGTTCGAGCAGTTGCCTGCGACACAAAGATCGCAAGTTCGAATCCCGACTGTACCAATGAGTTTTTCTGAACTTAAGTACATAGTAAGCTAATTCTCTCTAGGCTTAATCCGTAAGCATATATGAAGTCCACAGTGAAATGTAGATGAGTAGGCTTCGTAAGTGTAGAGAACAAAAGCCAACAACATGAATAAGCACCATGCAAAGATATTATATAACTAAGTCGTAATATCCGGAAACATCCGGAACGCGTATTGCTTATATGAATTTATAATGCCCGTTTTCTTTTGTCCTTCAAAACCGCCCGGGTGAACTTCGCCTCAGTACCCGGGTGGTCTTGACCCGGTTATCTAGATGTTTCAAGGGCAAAGAGCAGGTGAATTTTATCGAGATATTAGGATTATCGATAGGTGAGTTTCGACACATTTTAATACGAAAAATGACACATCACTAAGGGCTTATAAATAATATATATCTGTATATATATTGTACTGTTTTCATATATTTATATCTAATATATGTATTAAGTAGTATATATTCTTGTGGGATGGCGTGAGGATATTATTATTATTATGCCTATGTATCTAAACAAAAGAGGTCTTGAATTCAAGAGTGCAAGCTCACTCTTTCTTCACTTGCCACCCCTTGAGGGGCAAAGCGTGAAAAGTATAACCCGTGTTTCATTATCTATCCTTCTCGGGTTCTGCGGTGGTCGGGTATTTTCCTAACGCTTTGTAAATACATTTTCAAAGCTCCGAGACGAACCGCCTTGCGAAGTCGAAGCCTTAAAACCATTTAATATTCCTTTTCAATATTTAATTAGGGCGGTTTTAATTGCTTCATTTGTTGCGAGTACTATCGGCGATTTGTTGTTTGAAATATTATTACTTGTTTCAGTTGTAACTATACGATAGTCTATATTGATTGGCTGAAGTAAAATAATTATAGAATGAGCGTTACAAGTATGCCTCCATCTGGTCAGGTACCTTATTTGCGGCGTTTGCGGTTGAAACTCTGGGATATTGTGGCTCAGAAACACATCTCAACAAAACAATCTTTCGTAGAGGTTTCGCGTTGCCTCTCATGACAGGCGGAACATATCTCGCTCAGAGAATCATTGCTATTGGTGACAATAGTGCTAGTCTCCTTGGCACGTTGCGTGAAACATTTTATTCATTATTGTTATTGTATAAGAACCATGATGGAAGTAAATTTAGCCGACGTTACTTTAGACAATACAAGTCAGTGCATTATTCAGTAATTGAATAATACGTGAAAGTTAAGCAGATAAAGACGAGAACTATTTCTATTTATTAATTTTTATTATTATTAGTATTTAAAACATAGAACAAATACAAAGAACAAGACGTGTTGGCAGAGTGGTTCGAGTAGTTTCCTGCGACCTACCCCTTCGAGGACCCTCGTGGGAAGGCGTGAGGATATGCTTTAAGAGATTGGTGAATGTAAATGAACCGAAAGAATTCTATATATGAAGGACTGTCGCTCTTTCTCTTTCAATATAGCAGAGGCAATCGCATCCTAATACTGGGTGCTTAACTTCGAAAGGCACTCTCGAACAAAGAGTACGTTTTGACACGAAACTCCCAAGCAAGGTTATTTGGCAAATTTGGTAAATAAAATATATTAAATTTGTTTTCGGTATAAGTTTCCCTTTACACCCGCGAAATACGTGAGTTGTTCAAGTTATTGAAGTATTCGAGGATATTGTTTATTCGTATTATATAGAATTTCCAATAATATGAATAACTGTATTCCGGAGAATAAACATATCATTGGCGAGAAGGTAAAACGAATTGCGCGGATATTTGGCTCGTGTTTCCATAATTTGTTAAATTGAACAAAAACTTTTTCATGACGTTTTTGGGTTAATAAATTCTATGTAAAAATAAGAATGCCGGAGGCTTTGTTATATTACGTCCTCTGATTAATCCAAGAATGGGATAAACTTACAATAACGAAAGATAAAATAAAGAAAGTCGGGATGGCCGAGTGGTTCGGCTTGCTTGCAATACAAAGATTGCAAGTTTTTATCCCAACTGTAAAGAGAGGTAGGGCATAACGGGTTTCCCGTTCGAATTTGGAGCTGCCCAACTGGGGCAGGACCTCCATCTTATAGAAGTCCGTAGCCAAATAACACATTTTTGTGTTGTGTTTCTACGCGGTGAATAAGGTTTCCAGTCATGAGCTCCTTGGGGAGGGGGGAGGATTGTTACATTGTGTTGGAAGCAGAGGGATTAAACCCATTATTCTGCCAACACACTATAACTCTCCGAACACAGAGTAGCAACGCGCAAGTGATACTTCGGTATCGTGAGCGTAAGTAGGCTATGGTAACCGTTTCCCATTCCCAGGTGGGCCGTATGCTTGTTTGGCACTCTTGTTGTATAAAAAAAAAACAAATAGTAATAATAAATTTATTTATTCAGACAGTGTCCATTTTGTTAGTGAGTTTGTTTGATGAGTTTGATCCAATGAGTTTTTTAACTTAAGTACAGTGATTAGTCACAACAATTTTACGGCGAAGGAAAACGTTGAGAGGAAACCAGCATATGTGTGGGAAGAATTTTAAAGACGTATGTATAGTCGTGCTTGAGTAACCGCCATGGACTCGCCATTACTCTAGCATTTATGAAATATATATATATCGGGTGGAAAGTAGGTGTGGGGGTACTACCTTACCTATACACCTCTGTCTACCCCTCCGGGTACTCTTGTGGCGTGGGGATATGTCATAAATTCAGTAGGTACTCGTACATGGATCCGGTCAAATGTCGAACAGTAATGGTAATAAATAATAATAGGAATGTTCGTAGTAATAAATATAGCACCTTATATAAATAAACGGTAATATTATTTTGTAAATGGAACGTCTACGCTCGTGTTACGTGGGTGTGGCTGGCGTATGGATGGGATATACCTCGCTAAGGCTGTGTACATATTGGACGCGTCAATATTTTAATAGTATTACTTACTTATTACATTTCGTCGAAGATTTATAACATACTAGCTGTGCCCGCGAATTCGTCCTCGTGGAATTTACAAAAAAAGTTGTTGTTTAGTTTTCTAGAAAAAAAAAATAACTAGCCTGAGTTACTTCAGCTATTAGCCCGAACAAACGGACAGACAAAAATTACAAAAAAATATATTTTGTTAAATGTACGGTACATATAACAAAATATATAAGTATAGATTATGTTATTTTTCCAACGACCGATGGCAAAAGCAGAGCATTTGCAGCCGTTGCTCAAGCACGGCTAAAAATACATGTTTGAGTTTAAGCGTATGCTTGTTTCAACGTCGGTTGTTTCTTCACCGTAAGAAGCTCGTGTTGAGATAAATCACAGTGCTTAAGTTAAAAAAAACTCATTGGTACAGATTGTAGTAGTTTGGGATTCAACTTAGGAGGCTACTACTTGAACACTCGACTATATGACCACCATTTTGTTCTGTTATAATAGTTACATTGACAACGACCTCGACTGCAATAAACTTGAATCGCAGTGGCTTGGCAGATTTCACCACACTAAATTTAGTTGAGGTTCCAGCTCGTGTTGTCAATTTATATTTTGTTAGCAAATTAGTAAATTTATTGTTATTTTCGTGAAAAGGGTCCTGTCTGGAGTATTTTAAATTTCTTGTATACCATGTAATAGTTTCGATAAGTTTGTTATTACGTGAGATTATAGTAATGTATATCAGAGACCAATGTCCCCATTCATCAGACTGATGAATGTGGACGAAGCGAAAGAGGTATGTAAGTTTACAGAGAACTGGCGCTGTATACTCTCTGCCTACCCCGTTTGGGACTCGGCGTAATTATAACCATGTATGTATGTCAGAGATCTCAATATCCAACATTCATTAAAGTTTATTCTTAAGGTAAGATTGCAGCCGGTGTTGATTACGTTGAAAAATAAATTTAATTGAGAATTTTATCAAGGGAACGAATACTCCGCTTTGTAACGAACTTAAAACGTGTAGTATTTGATTAAATTTCTCAAAATTATTCCCCAGATAGTAAAGTAAATGGAGAGAAATTCCACTACATGAGAATCCAATATTCCAAAATATCACTCTTTAATTATAATTGCACTTTGAAAAGGAAAGTACTGATTTACTTCTTAATTTTTGTGAGGGTCAAAGGAAGAATAAGTCACTTCACGACTTTTCCGGTGAGAGAAACCTTCTTGTATTGAAAGAAAATCAAGACTTATTCAACATAATAGAGAAAGAACTATATGTCATATTGCCAACTACTCGTAAATATATCTGTATCGAAGTGAAATAGAAAACCGTATGAGATTGCATAAGGTTTGTTAACAGACTCGCTTTCTGACACGCTTGCTTTTTATGGCAAAAGGATCTGCTTACTTAAGATCTTTGTTAGAACGCGGCTAGATCTCTCTAACATATATAATATACATATCTGGTGAGAAAATTCAACAGATAAAATTTGTATTATCATTCATTTCATTGGTCCAATTTTGCTGTCACTTACGAAATAAACTCATAAGAGTTTTTTTTTTATTCAAATGTGCACTCTCCTTTAACTGTGTTTTGACATGAATACTCAGGTGTTTGCACGTACACACGACTGCCGCACCCACGCAATGCGTGTATTAAAATAGAGTATACCTAGAATTGGTTTTGCAGCATGTAGCTGTCTAGTACTAGACACCTTAGCACAGAGAACTACGTCAAAGGTTAAATACTATATTTTGATACGATGGGAACGTCAAAGTACTCGATACTGTTCAGTATCTATAAAGAGACTAATGAATGTGGATGAAGCGACAAAGTCTGTAAGTCTAGAGAGAGCTGACGATTTACTCTTGCCTACCTATGAGGAGACTGGGAATGATTGTATATACGTGTTTTGATACAGCATATTTTTTCAATCATCAATGCTTGGTTCCCAAGCAAAATACCCAAGGGAGTACTTTAAACTGTTTGCTTAGCATTAAGGAACTCACTGGCTGGCCTTTTAGTGAAATATGGGTTCCTGGCAGCTTAGGAGCAAAAGATGCCGGTACTCCCTCTAAAAGAGACAATAAAAAATACATTTGTAAATTAATGTCGTCACACATCGAAAGAGACTGTTACCCTTACTCGTGTTATTTTTCTACATCTTGAGCTTGAAGATAGAGAAGAGAAGATAGATATGAGAGAAGGTATATTGGAGTAAATATGGGGGCCCATTATGGCAGTTCGTAAACATTTTCCGGAAGCGTGAAGTCGGAGAAATATTTTTTGCAAAGCCTTTTATGGGAAAATTCAAATCTAAATTAATTTTTTCAGCGTTTTAGAGAAAGATTATTGACGTTTACCGTTACCACCGCTTCCAATACATAACCTGTCGGGGTAGAATTATTAGTACCATAGTTGTACGTTTTGTGTCCTAATATATTTCAGTTAAGCGTTACGTATGTTATTTGAAAAAATTTATGATATTTTTTTTAATGAACGTGCAGGCAGTGTTATCCTAGATATCGCCCGATAAACAAATCTATAGGAGATCCCATTTGTGAATTCATTCGTCACGAAATCTCAGGAACTATAAGGCCGATTGACTTGAAATTTGGTAGGAGTATTCCTTACGCGGTGTAGAGGTCAGCTACACCGCGTAAGGAATAACGTAATAACGGATTTTATGAAACCCAATTAAAAAAAAACACGTTTTTAACTATTGCCTCCATATGGGAAGGAATTATTGAAAAACGTGTTTTTTTTTTACTTTTTCACCCGGTAGTTTTTTAATATAAGTTCAGATTCTGACTGTACCAATGGTGAAAAAAAAAATTTAGATACCTGCATATGGTTGAAAAGAAATTCAAAGACGTTTGTTTAACGTGAATGTGGGAAGACGTGAAGATACATACATATACATATATGTATAAATACATATTATTCCTTTGTAACACTATCACTCGCATCGACTTGGATCCCACATACACATATTCTTAATACACTTCAAAACTTGCCAAAAGTATGTCCAGCTGCGTCACATCCGGGGAACAAGGTCGGAGGCTGCGCGGGACTCGATCATGACCTACTTCCGGGTCAAGAGCAAATGGAAGGAGCCTGGGAGTGACGTCACGCGCTTGCGCACAGCCCATGGTCCACCTCAATGGATTGGTTATTGTGCGGTGAATGATTTCATGACCTTCCGGATTAGACTGAATGACGCAGCAGGGGATAAGGTGCCTTATACTTGCTGTAATATGATCTGTTACAGCACGTTCCCCGCTCACAGTTCCTCCCCGACTTTGTCTGTCTGTCTGTGATAAACTCAAATTGTACTGTACGAGCTTTAATGCGGTGTTCACCGATAGATCATTTGACAAGGTTATGAGAAAATTCGTTGAAATATGACAAGGATAATGCTGCTTTTGCGATAGTAAAAAAAATACAATAATGATATTGACATTGAAAATTATGTCTATTATATAAAGCCCGCCAAAACAAATTGCTGACAGCTGTCATGGTAAGTGATCGCCCCAAGCCGAAACTCATTGACAGCTGTCAGGCAAGACAGTATACACATCAGTCCCTCATTACAGGCTTCTTTTGCTTCTCTCTCTACATACTTATTACAATAGTTACTCCTTATAATAGGTACGCGTGTACGCATCTTAATAATTTATTATTACATACATACATACATACATATGATCACGCCAAGTCCCTAACGGGGTAAGCAGAGAGTATAGAGCGCCAGTTCTCTCTAGACTTACATACCTCTTTCGCTTCGTCCACATTCAGTCATAGTCTCTTCATACATGCTCGTCGGTTTCGAGTACTCTTAATATAATTCTAGACTCTAAACTACTAAACTATTATTATTATATTATATATAGGCATTTCAGAGTTCAGTCTTCCTTGCAATTAGGGCGGCGGAAATTTGATGAAGGGGTATCGTCGGGTTCTGGTGAGCTTGCCGTAATGTTTAGAGCTAACCAGATTTCGTCAATTATTTAAAAAATGACAAGAGTATTATATAGATTTATATATAATTAGTGACATAAGATTTGTCTTTATATATCTATTAGAAAAAAGCATCAAACAAATATTTTATATATATACAAAGGAGTAAAGCCACCTTAAGCTTCGTGGTCAATAGCTTTGACCACTAACTAAGTTAGACGGCTGTTATTATACTTATCTTTTTGCCACTCACAAAGGTCACTGAAGGGTTAAGCAGACGATTGCCGGAGATACATCTAGGTGCCAACGTGACCGGTCAGTCTGTCCCTCAGGCTCGACCGTACATACGTCTTTAAATTACTTCTGTAACGATCACAAGTTTCCTAACGATGCTATCCTATACCGCTAAGATTTTAGTGTGATAAACCTATATAATATTCAGGAAAATTCTTTGGTACAAACCGCCGAGGTTTGAACGTGTAATCTTAAGATTACAGGCCTACTTTAATTACTCGGCCGTGAGAACTATATTATACGGTCATTTGGAATTCATTTATTTAATTTACGTTTACCTTTATTAAGCAAGAGGAAGGCTGAGGAAGACCACGTTCCAACAAACCGTTTGGACAATCTAGGACGGGAATGTCAAGAGTGCTTGAAACCAGCGAGCATGTATGCAAAGACTGATGAATGTGGACAAAGCGAAAGAGGTATGTAAGTCTAGAGAGAACTGGCGCTCTCTCTGCCTACCTCGAGTTACTGTTTCTGGTATGCCAAAAACAGAAGCAGAAGAAAACGAGCAGAAAGCTTGAAAATGTTATAAATACGAGCAAACATTGATATTTCAGTATCCAAATGTTGTATATTATATTATGTCGTCAACTGTTATTATTGTCCTCGATATAATGGTACTGATAAGGACTTCCTACTGGGATTATAAATGATGCGCTATTGCCATCTTCAAAGCGGACGAAAGAGACATATATAAAGACGTACATGCATCTATCCCTTTCGCACTTGGGGTTAATGAAAGCAATAGCAATCATAGTAAGCTATTTGGTTGTCGCAATGATAATACATTATATTTTTTTCAATCGCATTAAGTTCTGTGTTCTGTTTGTTGTAACTAGTAATTGAATTATGATCCAGTGCTTCCGAGTTTTTTAGTGTCAGACTTTTAAATATTTTCTATTTGTGTGTATGAATGAATCTCAAATTCTTCTATAGCTTCGACGTTTGCAAAGTAAGCCCTTAAATCCTACGTTAATAAGGTTCGTATTATTTATTCGATGGAAGCATCTGCTAACGAATTGAGGTACCAAAAAAACCAAACTACTTAAAATTATTTAATTAAATTTAAATTAAAATTACCTGCAGAGTTAGAAAGATTGAGGTGAGTGAAATATTCGAAAGAGTTTGTAAGGGTATAAATAAAATTAGGATGCAAAAAGTAATTTAACTTTTTCGACATTAAAGGCTTCAATTCTTATATTAATTCTCTTGAGTCCGGCCGAAAAGGTTCAAGGAACTTTTACGACCTCACTTTGGTGTCGGAGGGATAAGACTTGTGTTGACATGTTGTATGGGCGAAAGAAAATAGTTTTTGAGTGCTTTACGCTCTGTGAGAATAGTTCAGTCCGTGGAGCGTTTCGTTTATAATTTATTTTATTTAATACTATGTCCCTTGGGGTAGGGGAGGCGGAGGTGTAACAAAACTCTCTTTTCTCTGGAGATATATTTCAGTATCAACGTGACAGATGAAGTGTCAGATGAAGGCAATATGGATGAAAGGATATATTTTAGATGTCTATTTCGCAACGCCTATCATCATCATATCTTCACGGCGAGTCCCTAACGGGGTAGGCAGAGAGTATAGAGCGCCAGTTCTCTCTCGACTACACAGTGCCTGTATATCTATAATGTAGCTCAGAGCAATCCCAATATGAATTGTCTTTATTTCATATAGACTATTACTTACATAGTTTGTATATAACTACTTACAGATAAAATATTTAACCCAAACCGGTATCCCGGGGCAACTTTATTTTAATTAAGCTCCATTTATCAAGACTCGAAAAGCAGCCATTACTCTTACTCCCAACGTCTGTTAATGCCGTTGCTTTATTATATCCTCACGCCTTCCCACAAGGGTCCCCGAAAGGGTAGGCAGAGGTGTATGAGTAGTACCCACACACCCAAAAATATAGTAAAATTTCCTCTCGTGTTTTCCTTCACCGTAAAACTCATGGTGTGACTAATCACTGTATTTAAGAAAAACTCATTGGTACAGTCGGGATTCGAACTTGCGATCTTTTGTGTCGCAGGCTTCTCTCTTGACCACTCGACCACCACCACTTGACCACCCCGGCTTTCTTTATTCTTTTATATTGCTTTATTATATTCAATCATATCGATTATTACAACTTCGTCCGCGAGGAACTAACGAGATTTTGAATAGTTAGAGACTTTTGCTAATGGTGTATCTTCACGCCTCCTCAGAAAGTTTGCCCAAAGTGGTAAACCGAAAGCGGAGGCTGTTAAAGCTCTCATATATCGCCGAAGATAAATTTAGGTACTTTGGTCGTCACCGGCACGTACTGCAAGACATATACATCTTAGAAATATGATGGCACCTAATATACCTCTGGCGGAAAGTGGGTGTGTGGGTATTACCTAGACACCTCTGCCTACCCCTTCGGGGACCCTTTTGGGAAGGCGTGAGGATATATAAATGATACAACTAGTTGTCCCGCCCAGCTTCGCTTGAGAAAAAAATAAAAGGCCACGGACCCAGTGGCACCACCTATCTGGTCCAATTAAATAGGTAAACCATTCTCGAACCCACAATCGATCCAGCCGTTTATTTCTTCTTTTTGATTTGATTCTATAAAGGCCATACAGACAAACATTCATTTATATATATACATATAGATTAAATCAACCAAGTTCATACTTGGTTGATTTAATCTATGGGACGGATGGAGCGAGAGAGATTTGTAATTCTAAAGAGAGCTGGCGCTCTATGCATGCCCCATGACGGACAGTGTACATACATACAATATACATACATACATACATACATATAATCACGCCTCTTTCCCGTAGGGGTAGGCAGAGAGCACTTCTTTCCACTTGCTACGATCCTTACATACTTCTTTCGCTTCGTCCACTTTCATTATTCTCTTCATACATGCTCTTCGGCTTAGGGTACTCTTGACCTAACCTTTTTTCAAGACGTCCCTAATTTGGTCTAGAAACTTCCGCCTAGGTCTACCCCTTCTAACACATTCATTCACACTCGCCTTATACATATATACATATTAATTGTAATTTGTTCGGTTGTTCGGTCGTTGGTTCTCTCATTACAGTCTCGTAGATCTATCTACAAAGCTTATGTATCTAGGGAATCAGGGAACTTTTGGTAGGTAAGGTTAATGACCGGTTAACTCTAAGGGTGAATATCCTTATTTCGGGGCATGGAATTCATTAGGACCGATCTTAGGATACCTTCGATCCTAGGTCTTTATTGCAGGCAACCAGAACAATAAACCTTTGTTTATGCGTAATATTCTAGCTTTTTATTTGTTATTAAGCGTCCTTGAATACTACAACACTCACTTAACGTGGATATATTATTGAAGGTCCAATAAATAATAATAAATAAATAAATACCTGGGACAATTCCACACAAATTGACCTAGTCCCAAATTAAGCAAAGCTTGTGTTATGGTAACTAGACAACGATATATTTACTTATAGAGATAGATATATACTTAAATACATGGGACATCTAAGACTGAGGTACAAATATTCGTGTTCATCACACAAATATCTGCCCTCAGCGGGATTCGAAACCGCGACCTCAGTTTCGCAGTCAGGAGCTCTAACCACAAATTCAGAATGTATGTATTTAGGTCTATACAAGTTCAAATTAAAAAGTTATTCCGACGCCACTTTAAGCTAATGTAAAGATATCATAGTAAAAATAAATATTTAAGTATTAATAAGTATAATCGTCATCGAGAATCATGACAGATGGCAAGGCTGTTTCCGTTTGTTAAGGGCGACGCCAATCTTTGAATTTATTTTCAAATAGCAGATTTCCTCACCGTAATTTCCTTCATGACATAAGATATATATACAAGGGAAATATATCAGGAAGAAGAGGCGATATAGATCACGTTCAAATAAGTACAGATCCAATTGATCTCTTCATGATTAATAGAATAGTCTCTTCATTGCGGATTCGATCTGAAGTCGTTACAATTTTCGAAGAGAACGGGAGATCGCTTACTACTACTGCATTTAAGCATGGTTTTTTCATGCTTCCTCTGACATACCCAGGATTCGCTGCCGTAAAATAAAGTGGACACCAATATCGTATTGTGGACTCGAGCATTATTGCCCATCACCGCTTACATGGCCCTATTCACCTTATTACCGGCAGATATCCTTCTTTCAACGACTTATTTTTTTAAGTCTTTGAAAGAAGGATATCTGCCGGCCAATCTGTCTGTCTGTCTGTCTGTCATCCATCTGTCTGCCAATGTAATAAAATTTTGCGCTGGTTAAACAGCGGGGTAGCGTATTATAGCGGGACATAGGTTAGTAGATAATAAATTCAGAATGTATGTATTAACGTCTATACAAGATCCAATTAAAAAATATCTTCCGACGCCACTTCAAGCCATTGTAAAGATATCATAGTAAAAATAAATATTGAAGTATTAAATTTTCCGACAACATTAAATCCAATACGATTAATATATTAACACGTAATTACGTTAATTACGTAAAGTTTTGACAGCTTTCTTTCATAAGCAAATATGTACCTTATTTTTAAGATAACATAATTTCTATACGAGAATGAGGTTATTCTACTTACATTTAAGTTGAATTTGAACCGAGTACTGTAAGATGTTACGAAGAACACGACTTGTTAAAAATAGAAGCTTTTGAAAGCTTTAAGATTCCTTTGAAGGTACGATGAAGTACATTTTGTGTTCTGTCTCTTTTGTTTACTACATACAATTTATGTTTCTTAATTAGTTCCTCGAATTTAAAAAAGGCCTTTTGTTCTGATGAAAATTATAATAAAAAAATAGGAAATAATTCCTCCTTAGAACAGACTATAAATACTGAGAAACCTTGTAACGGAAATTAATGCGTTTTTTTATTAGGGGACAAAGGTCATCCTGTCTTTTTAATGTATAATTTAGAACATAATATTTAGCGATTATCTTGGAGAAACAGCGATGGGCTCGCCATCTATGACTTTGGCACCTACATTAATCGATTTAACTAAGGAAAAGAGGTGTATTGCTACTTTGTGGATCCTTCAGAGAGGCGTGAAGATATTTTATTTTTTTCAAATAATACTATGTGGGATAATTATAAAAAATAATATAATATATATAATAATATAATACCCACACACCCACTTTCCGCCAGAGGTATATTAGGTGCCAACGTGACAGATGGCGAGTCCATCGCCGTTACTCAAGCACGACTATACATACGCCTTTGAATTTCTTCTCAGACGTATACAGGTTTCCTCTCGATGGTTTCCTTCAACGTAAAGCTCGTGGTGTGATCAATCACTTAAGTTCAGAAAAACTCATTGGTACAGTCGGGATTTGAACTTGGATAATTAGAACAGACGTAAAATTATCTCTATGGACTCTCTATTTGAAAATCGAATCGCGAATGACCCGCATATAGGTCATGATCAACAGGACTTGCGCGCGCACCCACCCGATTTCAAGGGAATTCTATTTTTAAAGTGACATTGGATGCGAATCATATTGTTAAATTTTATTAGATTGACTTTTATTTTGTTAAATTTAGAATTAATGGCACTGGAAATCACACTGAGGGTGTGTTTTTAAATTGCTTTTTGTTATTTTATAAATTAACACGCGCTTTAGGAGTTTATTTTTAAATTAAACGTTTTGTGCTCCTTTACAATGTTTTTAAAATAAAATGTGAGATATTAAAAAATACATTTTGTGCTTAACGTATTATTTTACTTAAAGTTTTTAATGCTGTTCTTCGTGTAATTTCTTCATGCCATGGATACAAGTCCTTCAGTTATTTCTCCATTTATGTAGCACTAGCGACCCATCCCGGCTTCTCACGGGTCATAGAACGTATTACGCTTACACGATTTTAGTATCGTATGGTGTTCAGCGTATTATTATTAGCATTTTAACCAATTCCAACCTTTATTAATCTTACGGTTAAACCTCTCTCACAAATTACTATGTCTATAAGTAAGAACCGTTCTTACATATGTTCAGTAGTTTCTACGTCTATCGCAAACAGACAGACAGATGTGGCGGGGGACTTTGCATTTTAATATGTACTTAGCGATTAAAATCTTGTGTAAAGTATTTCAATTGTTCTTGGAGTAAGACGCTTTGTCTTGGCTGCAATACTTTTGAATTACCGTGCAAAGTTTATATAAACAACGAAGTTATTTTCAAGTTGTCTAGCCTCTAGGACACACGTCCCGGAATATTTCCCTCACTCATTCTAGGCGCGTGATCAAATTGAGCTATTGTTGATAAAGCTGAGGTTATTGAAGTAGCGGGTTAGCGGAATCTTGAACATTCTTTTTTTTTTAAGTATTTGTCATGCCACAGCATAAATAGTTAGATAGGTTAATCTAAAAAAGTTTTATGTTAAATATTCTTCAGGCATAGTGTGCATACAAAATTCTATTAAACATGCAGACTATTTCGAGGTTTCTTTTGCACTATACAAGCCAGATTGATTTATCATAACACGTGGTCACGTGTCCACTGTCCAGCTGACTATAAAAGTAAAATATTTGAGTAGAATTCCGTTTCGATATTCGATTCTTCGTTTTAAAGTGTTGTTCTTTTTCGAATTTGTTCAAATTTGAATAGAGAACGTTTAAAAAGTGAACATTGCGGCAAGTGGATCCGTGGATCGTATATGAAGGGTTTATTGCCTGTGTTAAGTGCGGTTGTTTTTTTCTATTAAATTTGAAATAGATTTCAAACGTTTGTTACTATGTAATTTTAAAATATATACGATCACAAGCTATGCCCCACAGTTCCACGCACACGTTTTTTTTTTTACTAAAACATATCCGGTCTTAATAATACTGATAATCCATCTCTGTGCCGAATTTCATGCGATTCCATTCCGTTAGGAGTGATTGCGCAAGATATATGCTCACAAACTTTCGCAATAACATATCTGGAAGGGATTATTACAATTAAAGGAACACAAAATCCATACTGGAACCAAAAACGCCCAAATGTTTTAATTGATATACGTATACTCATCTACGTGTGTTCATGTTTTTAATGTTTTGTTAGAGAGAGCTCCTAACGTGCCCCGTGAATGCATGAATTGACAAATCACAATGGCGGATCTTGCCCGCTCTCGTATGCAGCCTTGCGAACATCGATTGGTACAAGCACGTACTTTGTATGAAGTCTCCGCGATCAGGTATCGTAGACTTTTGTCAAGATTCAGTTGTATATTTGTACGTGCTCTGGGTCGGCCATTCTTAGTTTATTTCGTTTCACATAATGTTTGGTCAAATAAAGGTGAATTGCTTTGGGAATATTTTGCGATTGCACATTTTGCGAATGTGAGTTTTCATTATTCGCAATTCTACTAATTCAAATGCAAAAGTGTGTTGGAATGTTTTTGCTCCTTTACTCAAAGACTGAACGGAATGGGATGAAATTTGGAAAAGAGATTATTATTAGCTGGATCAACACATTCGATACATTTTATTCCATCAATATGGGTTCGGTATGTCAGTAATGTCGTTATTACTCATTATCATAATCTGCTGTAACGACTGTCCGGTTCCGGTGATTATGAAGTACTGGCTATGTCCGCGACTTCGTCCGTGTGGAATGAATTTTAAGGAATCATTATGTATGGGCACTTAGACTTAATAATAAGATTAATTTAAATAATATATTCTCACGCCTTCCCACAAGGGTCCCCGAAGGGGTAGGCAGAGGTGTATAGGTAAAACCCACACGCCCACTTTCCGCCAGAGGTCTATTAGGTGCCAACGTGACAGATGGCGAGTCCGTCGCCGTTACTCAAGCACGACTATACATACGCCTTTGAATTTCTTCTCAGACGTATGCAGGTTTCCTCTCGATGTTTTCCTTCGCCGTAAAGCTCGTGGTGTGACTAATCACACTATTTAAGTTCAGAAAAACTCATTGGTACAGTCGGGATTCGAATTTGCGACCTTTTCGTCGCAGGCAACTGCTCGAACCACTCGGCCACCAGCACTTAGACTTATTTAGGCACAAAAATAACTGTGACATACATATCATCGCACCGAGTCTCTCACGGAGTAGGTAGAGGGAGAGCGCCAGTGATCTCTAGTCTTACAGACTTCTTCACACGTGCTCTCTGGTTTCGAGTAGGTAGGTTGTTTTGTTGCCATACTTAAATATTAAATGCTGCCGTTAAACGGACGCACCCATAAATTACTCCAACACTACTCTCCTTTGGTAAATAATTACCATTGTAAGGCTGGGCCAATAAGTGACGTAGAAATATGGCCGCGCCTGCTTTCCGCGCCACTGGCTGGGTCGGCAAGGCTCAATGGGAACCGCTGACTTCCTAGCTCGCTGACGATCTAGTGACCTGGCCTATTAATATTACAAATGTGAAAGTGGGGATGTTTGTTCCACTTTGGCATAAAGATAATATTCACTTTGGCATAAAGATAATATTATTCAGCATATTAAGATTCACACCCAGGATTGGTTTTATTATTAAAAAGACTCTAAAATCTGTTTTAGGTCGGTGAAACCGCGGGGTACATAATAATAATAGGCTATAATATAAGGTCATTGCATATAATTGCATTTTCGTTTATTGAAGTAATCCATAGAAAGTGGAAACTTTATCAAATATATAGGAGTCCATTGCCGTTGGCAACTAAAATATATCTCTGCCGAATACCCGGCCTACCCGGAGACCCTTGTGTGAAGGACATCTTCAAGCAAGTTACGTGGGTGACCGTCAAGACACAGCTATTAAACCTAACCTAAAATTATATTATTGCTAAAGATTCCCAAGAGATAATAACTCACGTCATTGAATTTTGAAACCAAAGCTCGGGCATTGTGATTGAAATTTGTATAACGTTACAGTACAATAGATCTCGCTTCGAGAAACCTATTTACCTTGTACTGACGGTAACAATCGCACGTAGATCATTGTTTTTAACAAGAGATAACTGTACATTGTCAGATGCTGAATGTAATAATAATAATATATCCTTTATTGTACAAACACACACATTTACAAAAACAAACAGAAATGACAAAGAAAAACATATAGTAGGCACAATAGGCGGCCTTATCGCAAAAGCGATTTCTACCAGGCAACCAGAGTAGAGAGAGATAAGAAACAGAGAAAGAAAAGGTACGTGTGACAGTTGAGAGGATGAAATAGAAACAATTATTATAATATATAAATAATAGGCATTCTACATAAACAAATACGAAACATATACTTATATAACATACATACAATAATATATACATATATATGTGTATATGTGTATATTATTCTTGTGTAGAATGTACTGTGAGGTACAATTGTGAAAAATATAAAGGTTATATAAAGTATTTTATCAACTGGCGTGAATGAGGGCGTGATTGTAAAGATGAAGAAAGGCATGTTACGTTGGTTTGGACACATAGAAAGGATGAGTGAAGAAAGATTGACGAAACAGATATACAAAGCAAAAGTGTGTGCAAGAAGAGGCAGAGGAAGGCCACGTTCCAACTATCTGGATCAAATCGATCGGACTCTCAAGGATGGGAACGTTAAGAGTACTCGAAACCGACGAGCATATACATGCTCGTCGGGCATATGAATGTGGACGAAGCGAAAGAGGTATGTAAGTCTAGAGAGAACTGGCGCTCTATACTCTCTGTCTACCACGTTGGGGACCTGGCGTGATGATATGTATGTATGTATCAAGTACTAGTGACATTTTCTTAAGGACAGTTTGAGAACAAATTCAGACATATGATTGTGCTTGAGAAACGGCGATGGGCCCGCTAAAGGTCACGTTGGCACCTGAAATATGTGGGTACTCCGTACACACCTCTATCTACGTCTTCCTAGCGGGAAGGCGTCGAATACTATATATCGGCACGCTTTCCCACTAGGGTCTCCAGTAGCAAAAGTTCCTGTAACTCGCGCTACGAGAGACAATACAAAAAAAAAAAAAACTAGGGTCTCCGAAAGAGTAGGCAAAGTCGCAATCTACGTATTGTATTTAACAACTCGAGCCACTCGGCCATTACGGCTTATTTGTATAATTTATACAGACATATATACCCTCACGCCTCCCCACAAGGGTCCCCGAAGGGGTAGGCAGAGGTGTATAGGTAGGTAGTACTACAAATATATATTGCATATAAGTTTGCTGTGTGCAAAATATGTACATAATATTATCACGCTAATTCTCTCTAGACTTACATACCTCTTTCACTTCGACAATATTCACCAGTCTCTTCATACATGCTCGCCGCTTTCGAGTACTCTTGACGTTCCCATCCTTGAGTGTTAAATCGATCTCATCTAGGTAGTTGGCCTTCCTGTGTCACGAAAGTGCCTGTGTTCAGAGTGTTTCAGAAAAATAGAACATTATCTTCTAGACGTTACAGGATGTTGTTAATACAATACATATTATTAATGGATTAGTTTGAGGCATTTTTTTTTTTAAAAGATGATTTAGTTTTTTAATTTAGACCAAGGAAATTGAACTGAGAGAACTAGCTGTATTCAACTTGAGAAACGGTAACCCCTTCTGCCAGCCTATCCGGTACTACAGTCGGGATTCGAACTTGCGAACTTTGTGTCGCAGGCAACTACTCGAACCACTCGGCAATCACGGCCGACGGTAGGACGGCCGTCGTATATACATATATATATATATATATTTATGTTTATTAATAGTACTAAGTATCTTATAGTCAAGAATTTACTTACTTAATATCTCGGAAGGCCACAGTTCTAAACAATGCTATTTTAAGCGCTAAAAGCAAGTAACAGTATGTCGGGATGCTACTACATAATTGCTTCATGAATAAATCATTACCAACTGCTACGTACAAAGAGTCTTGCGGATCTAATCACAGTTCATCGCAGCGTTCAATTAACAGTTCTTTGTTCAAATATTTATATACATAGCGTTCGAATTGTCTTTGGTGATGTTGTTCATTGTCTATCATTATATTATCCAATCCAGTCTCCAATCTCGAGGTCACTAACGACATTCAATGCCCTCCTGGACTCAAGTGCAACTCCTGAATGTGATGTGCTGGCAAGTGAATGGAAGGTAATTTTGATTGAGTGTCCGGCATATGCAGGAATTAGGCCATCTTTTTTCCGTTGATTGATTTATAATTGATCGTATTTTTTAGTTTTGTTATAATATTCGTTGAACCAATTATTGTATATTTGCCAAATTAGCATGAGTCATTCATGCTAATTTGGCAAATATCAACAGTTTTTCAACAGCCTAAATGCTTTCTTAATAGAAAGCATTTAGGCTGTTGAAAAATTTTGTCCTAATGGGCATCAGTGTTAAAAAGCAAACCAGAGAGATTGTCTCCCCATGTCTTCTTCTGACAGTTCTTTTTGTGGTAACAGTGGTAACGGTAATTTCGTCTTCAATATATGAAGTTATTATATATATTTATATTGAAATAGCTGTCCCGCCCGGCTTCGCCCGGGTGATAAAGTTAAACTTCCTGAAACACGATCGCAGCGCCACCTATCGGGTCCAATTGTGATGTAAGCTATCCTATCTTTTAAGTTGGAGCAAACTGCACACGGTGTGCAAATTTGATTACAATCGGTTCAGTAGCTTAGGAGTCTATAGCGGACAAACAACGTGACACGTAATTTATATACATTAAGATATTAAATAAAAGACGCTTATAATTGAGCTGGTCTTTCTCGTAAATCCGAACCTAGAGAAAACAATAATATCTCAGCTATCGTTGAAACAATTCGTACTGTAACTTGACAAGGGACAAGTTGATATATTGCCTCGTGGATATAACGCGCTGGTTTCATTTATTAACCCGTAGCTTTAGGTTTTGGCCGGACTACCTGTACCCAATTATTTTTATTCTAAGGAATAAAAATGGGTAAGAAAAAATAACTTTTTCATTATATATATTCACGCCTTCCCGCAAGATTCCCCGTAAGGCCGGACTGAGGTGTGTTAAATCTACACTTTTCGTCGGAGATGTATGTATTTTCAGTACCAACATGACAGATGACGAGTCTGACTGAACATACACCTTTGAATTTCTTCACACTTCAAACGTAAGTAGGTTTGAAGTGGCAAATGGCAAACAAGCATACGGCCCACCTGATGGAAAACGGTTACCGTAGCCTATTTACGCTCACGATACCTAAGTATCACTTGCGCGTTGCCACTCTGTGTTCGGAGAGTTATAGTGTGTTGGCAGCATAATAGGTCTAATCCCTCGGTTGCAAACACAATATAACAATCCTCCCCCCTCCCTAAGGAGCTCATTACTGGAAACCTTATTCACCACGTAGGAACACAACACAAAAAATTGTGTTGTTTGGCTACGGACTTCTATAAGGTGGAGGTCCTACCCCAGTCGGGCAAATTCGAATGGAGAATCCGTTATGCCCTACCTCTCTAACTTATTGCTCATTTCAGGAACAACTAATTAAATACGAAAGTTATTTTTGTTTTGAATTTCCGGTACGAGACCCCAATAAAAATTTACGCAGGCGAAACCATAGAGCACAGTAGGTTTTAAGTGTATGTGCAGAATTTGCATATAAATATCCCTTTACAGTACATTAGTCTGTAAGCGAATCGCCTTGACATTCATAGCTCAGCTTAAAAATATGACAGTGATACACGAAAATGAAATTAACACGCTCCGTTTAGAATTAAGGTCGGGACTTCACCTACTTTCAACTTGGAAAATGATTTTCCTAATAAATTGCGCTTCTTTTCAAGAACATGTGTAAGCGTAGAATATCCCGTTTCATAACCTTCACACGGGTTAAGGAAAAAATCCAATGAAAATGTAAAAGTACATACCGAAATAAATGAATAATATACCGAAATAAATAATAAAAATAAATAAATGTTAACAAAAATGTATGTGTTTGAAAAATGTTCTGGGTGCTCGCTATGTTTATTACCTAGATATATCTCAGTTTAAATTTGTGTTGTTGTACCTCTGCCTACCCCTATATGCATGAAAACATATGAAACAATATATAACTGGCAGTTAATACTGCATCAAAACCAGTTCAGTGGGTTTCAGACAGCTGCGGTGGGTGGATATTTTTTATTTTATTTACCGATTTTCTACACTAATAATAACTATAAAATCTTATATCAAGTAGTACTTGAGAAACCGACAAATTTACCATTACCGGTTTTATCGACATCTCGAATAGCCGCCTTAATATTGGAGAGGTTTATTTGTAATTGTATTATTAATTGTAATATTTGTAATGCCATTACTGCATTGTAACAGTAAAAGTAATTGCCGAAGGATCTGAAATGACGATGCAAATGCATTTAAAAAATCCTTAGATATAATAATAAATAATATCTTATATAATATCTCTTATAAATAATTCCTTATATATATATAATTTATACGACCTCTCTCCTTCCCGTTGATTCCGGCGCCCATCGCTCACGTCCGCCCCAATAAGTTTGAACAACAATGAGTTATATCGCTCCCGGCCGAAGTTACTTCCGTGTCTGTATTACGGGCATATTATGTAATATGCAAGGAATATTCACTGATATCTACCGGTACTTCTTGCAACTTTTTTTAAATTATTATTTTTTTCTGCCGGGTTTATTCATTGGTGTCTTGTACCCACTACTATTATTATTTATTGATAATAAATATTTTATATTTTTCTATCACCAAGATTTTTTAGCTTTAAGGAAGAGGAAGACCACGTCATGACGTAAAGGGAGATTGAAGAGATTGCGCATGAGAGAATTGTATAAGATACTCAGTTACAACATTTGGGATTCGTACTTACAGTCAATGTATTGCAGTCGACTACTCAAGCCTAACGGCCGCAACGGTTCTCTACGACTCAATTTATAATGATGACGTTTTAAACCTATTACACAACGATACCATCTCAGACAAGTACTTTATTATACAATCCCAATTGTTTTCAAGCAATTAGTTAGCCGTTGTCGGAAGCCTAATGAATCTTGCGTATGTCAGTTCAAATTAATTCACTTTTATTTAATTTGTTTTTTCCTCGTTATATAAAGTAAAGATAAAGGTGTGTCGTTTGAAAAACGAGTACTGATTATTAGAACTACCCAAGGACGGAGCGAGGAAAACTCGCTTTCGTTATGATTACTATATATTGCTTACGTAATGTGAACGCTATTTGTCGAGTTTTAAAGCTTATATTTATATAAGACTGGTGTTAGGGTGACTCCCGCCTGAAAGTGTTTAAAATATAATATATCCTCACGCCTTCCCACAAGGGTCCCCGAATACACACACATCCACTTTCCGCCAGAGGTATATTAGGTGCCAACGTGACAGATGGCGAGTCCATCGCCGTTACTCCAGCACGACTATACATACGCATTTGAATTTCTTCTCAGACGTATGCAGGTTTCCTCTCGATGTTTTCCTTCACCGTAAAGCTCGTGGTGTGGCTAATCACTGTACTTAAGTTCAGAAAAACTCATTGGTACAGTCGGGATTCGAACTTGCGACCTTTGCGTCGCAGGCAACTGCTCAAACCACTCGGCCACCACGGCTTTGGCTCACGTGTTTAAAAGCAGACGTAATTCATTTTTTTATCGCACAAATACTTAATGGAATCCAACTACCTACCGACACTTAAAAGTGGGAACATCAATAGTTCTCAAAACGAAATGAACTCTGTAAGTCTAGTGAGAATTGGCGCTCTACTCTCTGTGGCTACCTGGTGAGGTCCTCGGTGTAATACTCTACATGGTTGGTGGTCGCTATGGTGTGGCACTGTGATATGTGGGCTTTCGTCGGATTTGTCGCACCAGCCAAAGAGTTCTGAATGTGTGAAGAGAGCTGGCGCTATAAAATTTGTACCAAATCAAATCAATTTACCACCTCGATACCTACGATATAAATTGATATAAGTAAATCCTGCTAATAATATATTATATACATGTATATCCAGAAAGAATCTACTTATTAATTCGAATTACTATTATATTATTAATTCTAATCACCCGCAGGGTGAGACATTGCGGGCACAGTTCGTTAATTCATAGAACTGTGTCCACGTTCAGATGCAATGTACTCGGAACAGTGTAACAAGGATTCGATTTGATTTCGTGCTAAGAGTGTGGGTGGCGGTAGCTGGAATTCACGTTTCGTATCAAATATGAGTACATCTCATGTTAAATTGCTACCGTAATTAATGGTTTATTGTTGTCGTAAATGAGTTATTCATTTACGGTGAACGTGTCGATTGGTTCTAATTAAATTCGATTTGCGTTCCATTATAACACAGGTAGATTGAGAGCCTTGATGTCTGAGTGGTTAAAGTTCGCCGTAGGTAAAGTCAAGCAGAGTTCGCACGGGGTAGGCAGGGAGTATTTTTTCTGCAAAGACAAATTGAATAGACGTGGCGGTCGAGTGTACATCAACATAAATATAAGAGCTGGGCTTGTGAGGGTTTGCACAAACACATACATCATCACGCTGAACTCTTTGCAGGCACGCTTCGGTAGGCATATATATATATATATATTTTTTTTTTTAATGTGTTTTTTCTCAATATTTATTTACAATAACAACAATTAATAATATTTACAAAGAACAGTTGAAACTAACTACTTACAGATAATATATTTGTCCCAAATCGGTATCCCGAGGCAACGTGCCAAGAAGACTAGCAGCATTGCCACGCTGGATAGCAATGCTGATTCTCTGAGCGAGATATGTTCCAGCTCGCCTGTCACGAGAGGTCTCGACTAGACGGCGCGAGACCTCTTTTAAAAGATGGTGAGCCTCAGGACCCCAAGGCCCCAGAGTTTCAACCGCAAACGCAGCAAATATGTAACCTGACCCGAGACAGGCATACTTGCGGCGCTTGAGGCACTCCTGCTGAGCAGCAGCGGCGCCGGCCGCCACCGATGTGTCAGAAAGATGGGAAGGAGCCAGTGTATCGACACACGTAGCGTCCCACACTAAGGGCTGACCCATCCTCCATGGCATCAGAGACATACCGTCCGGCCTCCGGCCATCGCCGCGAGCGAGACCGACTGGTTCCAGCACAGCAGGCACGCCGGCGCTGACCAGAGCCCGGCGTATCAAGTCATTTATGGAGGAATATATTATTTATATATATATATATATATATATTATATATATATATATATATATATATATATATATATATATATAACATATATATATATATATATATATATATATATATATATATATAATGATATGCACAATAAAATATATTACTAGAAAACCGAGACTCATTTTGGATGAAATTTGTATTTTTTTATACAACAAGAGTGGCAAATAAGCATACGGTTAACGCAGCCTATCTACGCTTACAATACCGAAGATGCTGAAATAAATAAAAATCAACTATTCATTTAATAGTCTGGATTAGTTTTGAAACACTCGACAATGACACGAAATAAACAAGACAATAAATTAGAAATGGTTAGACCGTCAAGATGAGACTGTGAAAGACGAGAGATGTCAATCCAACAGGACTTACAGACGTCTATTCAAGCTGTGCCTGAAAGGCGATAGATTCGCCATATTAGCGCCTAAATATATCTCCACTGCAAAAAAAATGTGTTACATCTAAAAATGTATCATTGTGTATTATCTATACTAATATTTTAAAGAGTAAAGATTTGATTGTTTGTTTGTTTGTATTGAATAGGCACCGAAATTAGTGGCCGATTTGTAAAATTCTTTCACCATTGGAAAGCTACATTCACCTTGATTGACATAGGCTATATTATCTTTTAATAAAAAATCTTATGTCCACCTGGCGAAGACGGGACGGACCGCTAGTAATTTATATACTATTAAATCTTATTGAAATTGGGAATAAAAATTCAAAAGAGAAGCAGCCCGATTGTATATTGATGCCATAACAAAAACCATTGTGTTCACTTTTAGCCGTTGTTAAGCCATCGTAAAATACCTATTTCTTATTTTATACTCACTTTTGTCCGCGACTTTGTCGCGTATTCATCAATACAGACGACTTACAGACTCTTACCAGTTCTAATCGGGAGGATATTCTTCGAACCGGGGTTAGTATATTGAAAGGGTAGATATTGTAACATGCAAAAGATACCGCAGATATATATATCTGAGCCGTGGTGGCCGAGTGGTTCGAGCAGTTGCCTGCGACGCAAAGGTCGCACGTTCGAATCCCGACTGTACCAATGAGTTTTTCTGAACTCAAGTACAGTGATTAGTCACACCACGAGCTTTACGGTGAAGGAAAACATCGAGAGGAAACCTGCATACGTCTGAGAAGAAATTCAAAGGCGTATGTAGTCGTGCTGGAGTAACGGCGATGGACTCGCCATCTGTCACGTTGGCACCTAATATACCTCTGGCGGAAAGTGGGTGTGTGGGTAACTTAATATTGCCATCCGGAGACTCTATCTTTCAAATGCGACCTGTGCAGGTTGCTTCACGATGTTTCGGCACTGTACTTAAGTTTGCTTTACATAACACAACTTACTTTGGTATGTAACTCTAGAGACTAGAGTTAATTATACTTTTGATAACAAGTTAACTCTTATTATTTGTAAAGATTTTTCCGTCTTCTCTACTTCGATTAACATTCAAATTCAAAAACTTTTATTCATCGTAAGAGTCAGGAAAAAAACCTTGTCAGCAGGAAAAACGGCGAAACATATTCCCAATATATTGAAACCGATATTAGCTACTTTTTGGTGAAATGTTGCCTTGAGATCATTGACTTTTAACAAACATTCTTAGAACAACAATCTCAAATAAGCCACGAATAAAGCAGAGCGAACAAATTATCATAACTTAGGTACTTAGGGGTGCAATCACCCCGCTACGGGTGGTGCAAAGTTGTGCGGCACATAATCTGCTAAAGTTTTACCATTAGCGAAATCTACCGCTACACACCTTTGATGTGCTTGCGTTAATGAAAAACAATAAATTTTGTGCTTATAATCGCCGAAAAGTTTAGGGTTCAAAGTATTTCGCTCAGTTCATCGACCCTGTTAAACCTGTTTCCTTATTAGGTATTTCAGTTTTGACTATTTGAGAAGTGCGGTGGCTAGAGTCCCGATCCCAATGAGTTTTTCTGAACTTAACTACATTGATTATTCACATCACAAGCTAAGAAAAACATTGAGAGGAAACCTGCGTAAGAAATTCAAAGGCATCTATAGACTTTTACAACATATATAAATAATATAATATAATAAGCCTTCCCACAAGGGTCCCCGAAGGGGTAGGCAGAGGCAGTATATAGGTAATACCCACACACCCACTTTCCGCCAGAGGTATATTAGGTGCCAACGTTACAGATGGCGAGTCCATCGCCGTTACTCAAGCACGACTATACATACGCCTTTGAATTTCTTCTCAGACGCATGCAGGTTTCCTCACGATGTTTTCCTTCACCGTAAAGTTCGTGGTGTGACTAATCACTGTACTTAAGTTCAAAAAAACTCATTGGTACAGTCGGGATTCGAACTTGCGATCTTTGTGTCGCAGGCAACTGCTCGAACCACTCAGCCACCACGGCTCTAATATAAGGCAACATATATATAAGGTGATAACAAGTCAGTCGCCGTTTATAAAGCACGACTACACATACATACAAACATGTTATTACGCCGAGTCCCTAACGTGGTAGGCAAAGAGGACAGAGCGCTAGTTCTCTCTAGACTTACATACCTCTTTCGCTTCGGCCACATGCTCGCCGGTTTCTAGTACTCTTGACGTTCCCGTCCTTGATTGTCCAATTGAATATACTTGTCTTTAAATAAAAAAAACACAGCTCCTTTTATATTTTAAAGAAGGTTTAATTTCCATTAAAAGTTGTTCATGTTTGAAGGGAAACTTAGATTAAAAAATGGAGACATCGCGTACAGTGATGGGAAATGTTGTACGTGTATTGGGCAAACCTAACACCGTCTGCTATATCGCGAAACTGAAAAGGCTATATGTATATGAAAAGGCAGAATATAATGTATTTGTGCTCTTCAAACGGGATTAAAGTCTATATATTTGAATAAGTTTCTTAAGCTTTAATATAATTTAAAGTTCTTTACGTTTAATATATTAAAAATACTCGCGGCCATAATTTTTTTGCATTGGCATGCAGTGTAAATCTTTGTTAAATTGTATTTAGAGCAGAGACCAAGTTCGGTAAGTCGTCTGAAATTGCAAGTACGAATACCGACTGTACCAATGGGTAGTTGTTTATTTAAAGTACAGTGATTGATCACAGCAATACCTTTACGACGATGGAAAGCCTCGAGAGGAAACCTGCATACTTTTGAAAAGAAATTCAAAGAAGTATAGTCGATAAAGTCTTGAGAAATGGCGAAGGACTAGCCACCTGTCATGTAGCCACCGAAACATCTCCGATATAATGCGGGAGTTGTTGTACCTTTGCTCACCTGTGTGTACTCTTATGAGAGGCGTAAAGGCATAAACAAATCACAATAAATAACTTATTTGTTCCGGGCCAGGTAAAAAAACCGCCACCCGAGTTTGGCAAGCCAGTTTGGCCACAAAGGTTTGTAAATTCAATTTTGAGGGAGTTTGCCTTTTACGTAATTCTGAGCGCTACATTGTGGACTTCATTAGAAATATTCGCGTAGCACGTATCTTTCTTTATATTTATCTTTCAGTGTTGAATGCTTGAATATTATTGGTTTTACGTTTATAAAAGAGCCGTGTTGTAACTCAATTTAATACATGGTTGGTTATCCTACTTCTAATGATTGAAAGTGGGTGTGTAGGTACTACATGCCTTTGCCTGCCATTGAGGGTATACCTCTGCCAACCTTTGCGGAAAGGCGTGAAGATAGATATCACAGGAGAAAAGATAATACTCACATCTTTCCACAAGGGTCCCCGAAGGGGTAGGCAGAGGTGTATAGTACCCACACACCCACTTTCCGTCACAGATATATTTTAGATGCTAACGAGTCAGTCACCGTTACTCAAGTACGACAATACATACGCCTTCTCAAGCGTATGCTGGTTTCCTCTTTATTATTATAGATAATACTTTATGAAGAAGAAGAAGAAGAAGAAGAAGGGGCTGCGCCTAAACGCTGGCAAGGCTAAGGTTCTGGTATTCGAAAGAGATGAACAAGTGACCGAGTGTGCTATATCGGTAAATGGGCAAATTCTAGAGCAAGTGAATGAATTTGTATATCTTGGAAGCATGTTCACACGAGATGGAAAGTATGAAAAAGATATTGAAAGAAGGATCACTGCCGGAAATAAGGTGAATGGAGCCATGTCGGCGTTGATGGGCAGTAAAAGTCTGAGCAAGAATGCTCGAGTTGCTGTCCACAACGCGATATTGGTACTTACCTTATTGTATGGCAGCGAATCCTGGGTATGTCAGAGGAAGTATGAAAATAGCTTGAATGCAGTCGAGATGCGATCTCTTCGAAAAATGTGTGGCGTAACGATATTAGATCGAATCCGCAATGAAGAGATTCGCAAATCAACTGGCGTGAATGAGGGCGTGATTGTAAAGATGAAGAAAGGCATGTTAAGTTGGTTTGGACACATAGAAAGGATGAGTGAAGAAAGATTGACGAAACAGATATACAAAGCAAAAGTGTGTGCAAGAAGAGGCAGAGGAAGGCCACGTTCCAACTACCTGGATCAAATAGATCGGACTCTGAAGGACGGGAACGTTAAGAGTACTCGAAACCAATGTGGACGAAGCGAAAGAGATATGTAAGTCTAGAGAGAACTGGCGCTCTATACTCTCTGCCTACCCCGTTAGGGACTTGGCGTGATGATATGTATGTATGTATGTATACTTTATGATGAGTGAAAATCATATTGTGTACAATTTCGTATATTTATTTCAGACTACTGAAACAAGTAATACCGAGTAATTGCATGTTAGATAATAATTTGTGTTGGATATAATTATTTCGCTAAGCAGGTGGGATTATTGCGTATTATCTGACAGATTGCCAACGCTCATACAACAATGACGCTTCATCAATTCCGTTGATTGAACTTTGATGGCTACACATATTTGATGGAATAGTTAAGAAGTCACGTTCCAACTACGTAGATCAAATTGATAGAATACTCAAGGTTAGGAACGTTAATGGTATACGAAACCGGGGAGCATGTATGTGGCATGGTGTATGGCATGTGTATGGAGCATGGATGAAGAATACCATGAGAGGTTTGTCTTTATGATAATATATCATGGATACATTATATTCAGGTCTGACTGTACTAGTCATTAGACTAAAACTTGTATTAGTCAGTTCACGGTTGTAAACATTTTTATTTATACGCTTTGTATTAATAAGAAACAACCATTTTGTCGATACATTTTAACGAAAGAATTGAGTTTATGTAGTGGTATATTTTTCTTTATTAGTATATTTTTTATTAATAAAATATACCTTATATGTTAATTCAGCTAATGATCTATCTCTGTGCCAAATTACACGCAATTCCATTCATTTATATATAAATCAAAATTAGTAGATACTCAATTTGACGCTTACGTTGAAGATTGAACATTGAAAATCCAATAATAAACCAAAAATTTTCGAATCCGGTGAATAACACGTTTTGGCAGACTATTTGGCAAGTTGGTAATGAGATTTCGTTTTCCAATAAAGGCTCTATCAATATTATCCATTATGACGCAATATTATAAGGTTTGTTCAAATCTCCAGACCCCTATGAAGTCAAGTTTACGCTTTAATTCCCTGCAGGGTCTATCAACGAGGTCAAAATTGACCAAATTCCAGGGATCCTTGCGGTTATTGAATGGACATTGGCGTGGATGTTTGAAGCTAAGTAAATCAAATGTGGTTAGCTGTGGTTAGTAAATCAAAATGTTGACATACGTTGGATTATTCTAGCACTCGTTGACACGCCCGGCTTCACGATCGCAGCGCCACCTATCGAGTACTTTGATGTACTACATGGTATTTTAAGTTGCCTTCTAGCAGTTTATCGGTGGAAAATGCATTCAATTCCATGAAGATGTATTGTCTTGATGCGTTTACAAACATAAGCAAACAAAAAGTCATTGAATTAATCCATAAGACCTTTTTATTAATTAGCAGGGATTAATACTCCACTTATGTTCTTATAAACCTTACATTAGTACACACCTGTCATAATAACTATCGTCTATCGAACTTTCACGTATGCTTTCCTAATGCTCTCTCTCTTTCTCGTTAATTTAGAATATAATAAAATCTACTTTAAACTCGGAACACTAATTTGCTAAGGCTTTACAACATTAATATGTAAGCTACTTTGTAACTGGCCATCGATAAACACGAGAATTATAATATAATCTCTTTAGTATCCCGTGGGTCCATCCAATATATATATCCATATCCAATTACTTTAATGTAATCATTTGAGCACATCCTTAAAGCCTAGCCTGCAGTGATTAATGGCCGGGGCAACGGTCTGTGCATACCTAACGAGTACTGTAAAGGTCTGTGCGTACATTACAATCAATACACTGTTTCTAAGAGAACTTTGGAGGTTGTAATTAATTAAAAGCGAGATTTCTGATCTCGTATCTTCAATATCTGCTTTCCAAGAGTTTTGGAGAGATTATTTAAGAGTCAACTTGATAGATGGTGGGTCTTTCGTCATTACTAGAGAATCTGAGAGGTCAGTCAGTTTAGAGAGAACTGGCTCAAATCTCTCTAACTGCCCATGTTCACGATATTTTTCTTCACCGTCAGTGGCGTAGCTAGGTAACCAAAGGCCCTAGGCCAAAAATTTTACTACGGCCTAACTAAACTATTTAAAATCGTTTGTTCCATTTTCGTCGTTTTCCGATTTCGACGTACTCCAGATTTCTTGTAATACAGTCGACTCCATAATTAAAAACCAAATACAAATTGTAACATATTGCAATGAACAAATTAGAACCAAGTTATTATATAATTAAATTAATATACAATTAAATTAAAGTCACGTTCCTGGAATCTGGTTTATTTACATTCCAAATTTGGGAGTACATTTCACAAGTTCAATTA
>JACCPG010005576.1:0-28521 GCA_016069955.1 Drepana arcuata
CAGACACAACAGCCTCTAGAGCAGGTGATGTGCGATCAAAAAGTGCAAGTGCGACATCCGGAAAAGCAAGTGCGACGTCAGGAAGAGCAAGGGCAACTTCAGGAAGAACAAGTAGGACGTCAGGTAGAACAAGTGCAACGTCAGGAAGAGCAAGTGCGACGTCAGGAAGAGCAAGTGCAACTTCAGGAAGAGCAAGTGCAACTTCAGGAAGAGCAAGTGCGATGTCAGGAGGAGCAGACTCACCTTTTTAGAGAGCTGACCGTTCATGTTGGAAAAGAAATGAAAGCAGTCAAAGAAAAGGGCCTCCTGCAGTTTAATTGTCCAGATAGAGCAAGTCTGGACAGGACCAAGATAGAGGCCAGGACAGCGAGGAGGCTTGCTGGTTTTGGAGGAGCCCTAAGAATACCGAAATCTCTAATTTCTGTGATGGATTATGCTGGTGACGGGCGCATGAGAATGAACGGCTTCTGCGGTCACAAGAGGCAATTCGGTCAACGGATGTCTGAAAAGATGAAGAATCGCTATGACGGAAACATCAACAATCCTGGATTCGGCAGGGGATCCCTGGTGTGGCTTCACCATCCAGTACGGAAGAAAGGAGTACCTACGAAGCTCCGAAGGTCGTCCACGTCGATCGATTGGCGCGCTACCATGGATCTAACGATGCTCGGGACGAGCATGTCTACGGAGGGGGCAGTGTTACGATGGAAGGTTCTGGAGGGCTTGCCGTGTGAAAGTCATGCCAAACAACAACATTTAGCCGGAAATATAGACAAAAGGAGGCAATTAAGAAATGACGTAAACAAGTTGTTTTCGTCGCCCGGCCATTGTTCTGCGGATGCATTCACACGGCAATTCTACGAACATCTTAATGGCAGTCTAGAGCCTTCCACCGATATCTAGTATATCGTGCCGGTGCCATATATAAGGCGGTATCCGATGGGTACGGGCAGTCTGAGCGAGTCAGTTTAGAGAGTTAGTTTAGTGAGTCTGAGCGACTCAGTCAGTGAGTCAGACTGAGTTAGAGTTAGTGAGTTGAGTTCAGTGCGAGTGATCACAAGTGTTTTATCGGTGACTATAGTGAGTGTTACAGTATTAGTGAAGTGTTTCAGTGTCTAGTGTTTACTGTGTTCTACTGTTACTGTGTTGTAGTGTACACAGAGCAGAAGTGTATCAGTGTCTAGTGTTTACTGTGTTCTACTGTTACTGTGTTGTAGTGTACACAGAGTAGAAGTGTATCAGTGTCTAGGGTTTACTGTGTTCTACTGTTACTGTGTTGTAGTGTATACAGAGTAGAAGTGTTTCAGTACCTAGGGTTTACTGTGTTTTACTAGTACTGTGTTGTAGTGATCAGTGTTATAGTGAATAGAATTGTAGCGAAGTGTACGGATTTATTGTACAAGCTTCCGGAATTATTCTGTGTATAGAATAAAGTGTCGTTTAAAGTGCATGAACCGGCTATCATTAAATTATCCCGAACCCCAGCTCGTAACAATATGAATGTATTGTACTAGAATGTTTTAACGTTTCAACTTTGCTACAGGAATCGGTAAGGCTGAAAAAAATTAACTATGATGCGCCGCGTAATATAGAGATAAATTTGGATCAGGAATGTATCGCACAACCGAAACGCAATTGCGAAATAACCCTCGAGCAGCCGATCATGAACGTATCCGTTGTATTAACTGTAAAGTCGTGTCCTGCATGGTCAGAAAAGTATGGATACAATCAAAATGTGACTCTTAGCCCCACGGGTCTTAACGATGAATTAATTGTTGATCTGGAAGTTGATTGCCAGTGCTATTGTGAGAAGGACCAAGGGATTACTCCAGTATATGTCCAGCAGTGTAGCTCCGCAGGCTATCTCCAGTGTGGCATCTGTAAATGCAATACTACTAGGTAAATATCTTGACTCCAAATAAGTGTACAAGCCGTGGTGTTCAAGCAGTTGGGGAGTTTCGATTCGAACAGGCAACGCAAAAATTACGAATAGCAACTGTCCCACTTCTTGCTGAACTTATGCACAATGGTTTATTTTAAAGTTTTACGGTGTAGAGAAACCTGCATACGTTTTAAAAGAAAATATAACATGGTGTAATATAACATATAATATGGTGCGTGTAAAACGACGACAGACTCGCCGTTTGTCACGTTCGCAGTTATGTATATCTCCTGCGTAAAGAGGGTGTTGCTAACCTGTGCTTATCCCTTAAGGGGCACTTAAGAAAATACGTGAAGATATATAAATATATAGGTATCTCATTTGTTCATACGACAGCTTTAGTTGTGATTTTAATAAGGAGGCTCTACACTTGATAAGAGCCGAAGAGTCATGTGTTAACAGTAATATTAAATACTGTATGCCTTTTGCAGTTCGATCTCTGAATTAACTCTATCCCTATTGTTTAAAGAAGCCATCTTTAGCATAGATCAACATTGACATACTTTACATAAAAAACGCCGTACTCTCACCCTACCCTGCGAGTGATTTGGGTTATATATATATACATATATATATATAGTAATATATCCTCACGCCTTCCCACAAGGGTCCCCGAAGGGGTAGGCAGAGGTGTATAGGCAATACCCACACACCCACTCTCCGGCAGAGGTATATTAGGTGCCAACGTGACAGATGGCGAGTCCATCGCCGTTACTCAAGCACGACTATACATACGCCTTTGAATTTCTTCTCAGACGTATGCAGGTTTCCTTTCAATGTTTTCCTTCACCGTATATATGTATATGTATGTACATATTGACGACCGTCTGGTCTAGTGGTTAGAGCTCCTGACTGCGAAACTAGAGGTCGCGGGTTCGAATCCCGCTGAGGGCAGATATTTGTGTGATGAACACAAGTATTTGTACCTTAGTCTTGGATGTCCTATGTATTTATGTATATATCTATCTATATAAGTAAATATATCGTTGTCCAGTTACCATAACACAAGCTTTGCTTAATTTGGGACTAGGTCAATTTGTGTGGAATTGTCCCAAGGTATTTATATTTATATTATATTACATATATTTCTATACTTTACATATAATATGTTTGCAGATACGGCGACGACTGTCGCTGTGAAGGCGCGGCCGATGATAATAACATTACAGACATAAACAAATGCAAGCAAAATGTTAATGATACCAAGCCTTGCAACGATCATGGTGTCTGCAGGTTTGTACTTAAAATATACCTATATTATCTATAATATACCTCTCCTATACGTCGTTGTTAGGGGAGCGTCGTAAGGCATGAAAATTGTACAGTTTTGGATCCCGGGACCAGTCAATGAACCTTAAACACCTCTGCTTATCCCTTCGGGGACCCTTGCGGGAGGGCGTTAAGATATGTATATATATATATAACTTATATAGCTCATCATGTTTTATGTATACGCAGGTGCGGTAAGTGCAACTGCGTGGGCGCATCGGGGGAATTCTGCCAGTTTGATGACTCTATGTGCCCTTATGCGTCAAATGGAAAGAAGTGCGCGGATAATGGCAGGTGCACGTTGGGAAGCTGCCAATGCAATTCCGGTTGGCGTGGCAACGACTGCTCCTGCACCACAGATAAGACATCCTGCATGGCGCCGTATCCCAAAGAGGTATTGATTTCCTTTATGCCCAAAGCTGTAGCAAGCTGTAGAATAAACAAGCTATATATATAATAATAATAATAATATAATATAAATAATATATCCTCACGCCTTCCCACAAGGGTCCCCGAAGGGGTAGGCAGAGGTGTATGGGTAATACCCACACACCCACCTTCCGCCAGAGGTATATTAGGTGCCAACGTGACAGATGGCGAGTCCATCGCCGTTACTCAAGCACGACTATACATACGCCTTTGAATTTCTTCAGACGTATGCAGGTTTCCTCTCGATGTTTTCCTTCACCGTAAAGCTCGTGGTGTGACTAATCACTGTACTTAAGTTCAGAAAAACTCATTGGTACAGTCGGGATTCGAACTTGCGATCTTTGTGTCGCAGGCAACTGCTCGAACCACTCGGCCACCACGGCTTTTTACCACAAGCTGCCCAGGGGTGAGAAGAAATTTTGACGCGAGATCGCAGCGCCAACTTTTGGCTCCAAATGTGATTTTAAACTATTCTCGTATCCACCTGAACACATACAAAAATATCTAAATCGGTACAGCTGTTTAGGAGGAGTACAGTCGCATACACATGTACAGAAGATTTATACTAGCCAAACGGCTTGTCTCCACGGTGTTTTGTGTTAATCCAGCAAAAAATCCGTCGCCGTGCCAAGTTTCATTCAATTCTGTTCAGTAGTTTTAGAATGATAAACATCCTCACTTTCGAATCATAAAATTAGACGAAAAAACAACTAATAAAAACCTCTTCAATAAATAAAATAATAAATAAATACCTGGGACAATTCCACACAAATTGACCTAGTGCCAAATTAAGCGAAGCTTGTGTTATGGTAATTAGAAAAGGACATATTTACTTATATAGATAGATATATACATACATTCATAGGACATCCAAGACTAAGGTACAAATACGCGCGTTCATCACACAAATATCTGCCCTCAGCGGGATTCGATCCCGCGACCTTAGGTTTCGCAGTCAGAAGCTGTAACCACTAGACCAGACGGTCGTATAATAGCATATGTCTTTCTTTTAGGGTTGCTTCAAAATAACCTTTTTAATAGTAATCATGATCATCCATCGCGATTGTAACTATATAAATGTTTTTCATTTTCATTTGTTTTCATTTGTTTTTTCATTTGTTTTCATTTGTTTTTTCATTTGTTTAATAAGGTATGTTCGGGCCATGGTGTATGTGAATGCGGCGTATGTGTAAATTGTACCAAAGTAGCCAATAAAGATGAATTCTATATGGGCGAGTTCTGTGAACTGTGTGAAGATTGCGAAGAGCAACGTTGTAAACACCTAAAAGACTACGCAGTTTGTAACTTCAAACACGACAAACCGACGTGTGATGTGCGCGATGAACAAACGCAGAGTATTCAAGTACGTCTCGTGCCCAAGAACGAAACGAATTTGCCCGAAAACTCTGATAACTCGCAAATATCGTGTCAGGCAACACTTGAAGATGACAGCATTCTCATATTCAAGTTCTTTTACAAGGACGATAAATCGCAATTGATTATTCAAAAGGAAACCGAGTTGCCTCCAAAAGCAAATTTGTATGGTAAGTACATTCAGGTTAATCTATTTACAACGTTAATAAAACACAAGTAATATCTCATACAAACCCAATTGTCATCCAGAAGTGATGAGATGAGGTTCAAACCCCGCTGGTCTCGCTAATGAGTTTCAATTTAAGTACAGTTTTTTTCACAATACAGTCTTCGGCTCAGGTGATACGGAACCCTACACAAGTCCACTCTGAGTGACGGCGAAAACCATGTGGCCATGGCCGTGGTGGCCGAGTGGTACGAGCAGTTGCCTGCGACGCAAAGGTCGCAAGTTCGAATCCCGACTGTACCAATGAGTTTTTCTGAACTTAAGTACAGTGATTAGTCACACCACGACCTTTACGGTGAAGGAAAACATCGAGAGGAAACCTGCATACGTCTGAGAAGAAATTCAAAGGCGTATGTATAGTCGTGCTTGAGTAACGGCGATGGACTCGCCATCTGTCACGTTGGCACCTATACCTCTGGCGGAAAGTGGGTTTGTGGGTATTACCTAAACACCTCTGCCTACCCCTTCGGGGACCCTTGTGGGAAGGCCACAAACCAACCATGTTAGCCTAAGTCTATCTCCATTGGAAAGAGTTTTATGTTACGCCTATTCCATCGCAGATCCATGTGTGGGTAAGGTATGAAAATAGGAATGCAATAATATGACTAACCTTATTATCATAATGAATCAGTTGAAATTTGATCTAGTTGCGAACTCGTTTGTAGGTAGGAGTGAATGGTTGTTATTCATTATTATCTAAACCTTATGAACCTTTTTAATGTTTCTAGTTGCAATTGGCAGTGCTGTAGGTACAGTATTGCTGATCGGATTGCTTACTCTAATTGGCTGGAAGTTAGTGGTCGACTGGATTGATAAGCGTCAATACGAAAAGTTCTCGAATGACGCAAAAGCAGCGGGTTTTCAAGTGAACGAGAACCCAATCTACACAGCGCCAGCCGTCCGATTCTCCAACCCAGTGTACAGGAAGCGTTAAAAAGTATTATCAGACGATCAGACGCCAGAACTGGATGCCACGACAAAGCTTTGTGTTATAATGGTATTTTATAGAGAATAAATGCAATTAAAAAAGTTTCAATTTAAGACTTGATACTTGGATTTGATAAAACCTTTTGAGCAGCTCAAGTTATCAATCCAGCCGAACTCCTTAGCTAACGAATCAGCTACGCCTTTGGGCGAAGTCTTAACCATATACCCTGAGTTGATTACTTAACGTCTAAGATGGGCCTGGCGGGCCTTTTGATCTCTTTAAAAAAAAAAAAGAAAAACAAAAAAGGTAAAAGTTAGTTGGAAAAGTTTGCGAAACTGTTTGTTTTACGATTAATCCGAACTTGAGTAGTGATTTATCACAGCACATGCTTTACGGTGAAGAAAAACATTATGATGCAACCTACATAATTTTTTTTTTCTATTTAAATCCTTTATTGTACACACACATCTACAAAAACAAATAGGATGACAAAAAAAACAGAGAACAACATGTAGTACGCACAAATAGGCGGCCTTATCGCAAAAGCGATTTCTTCCAGGCAACCAAGTTAGAGAGAAAAGAAATAGAGAAAAAAGAAAAAAGGTAGGTGTGATAGTTTAGCGGATGAAATATACACAATTACTATAATATACATACACTAAGCAATATAAATAAATAAATACGAATAAATAGTAGGTAGGTAAAATATATATATAAATACATTCTTATAATATACTAGCTGTCCCGCCCAGCTTCGCCCGGGTGAAATAGTAAAATTTTCTGAATCACGATCGCAGCGCCACCTATCGGGTCCAATTGTGAAGTAAACTAAACACGGTGTGCAAATTTTTTTTAAATCGGTTAGTAGTTTAGGAGACCATCGCTGACAAACAACGTGATACTTAATTTATATACATATATTAAGATATAGATAGGTATTTGATTGAAACATGGCGAGGGATTTGAGTTTTGTTACGTTGGCACATAGATATATGTTCGGCGAAGATGTTAGTGTGTGTTGTCACACTTCTGTTCGGAGAACCACGGATATAATACGATACTTCCCGCACATTTGTATAAAATGTACCGGCACCCATCCGGGGACACTTTTGGGAAGGCGGGATGATGTACTGGAGTTTAATAGGATCACTATTGAGTCAATTAAAACGAAATGAGTTTTAACGAGTTTTAATACTTTAAAAAATTTTGGTAATAAATATGTAAATAACCATAAAAATATAAATAAAAGAAATTAAAAATGTCGTAAACATTCACAGCAGCAAAAAGACACAGGGTATTGAATAAAAAAACGATTCGTTTCGTTCTAGAAGAACACTAGAATATTTCGGTGTTAATACACTTCGAAAGGTCAACCTTTCGTTTTAAGCAGTGCTCCAAGTGTTGTTAAGGCCATTGGGAGTTTGACATTCCATGCTTCCAGATGCACGTTGATCCATGATCATGCAAGTATGGAATGTCAAATGACTGTCAAGTTTGTGTGTTTGTATTATTTCTTGTGCGCCCGATGTGGTTGCCGATCGTTGCAACGGCGTAGGCGCGTTGGTGGTTCGTCGTTCATAACCTTTCTCTCGTGTCGCTCTTCAAGGTCTAATTTAGCTAGAACCGCCTGAAAACAAAAATGAATCAAAAAATTTCGTAATTACCATAATCCCGTCCAGTAGTTTGTATAATAATAATTTATTTAATGTTTTTTCACAACAAATGATAAGAAATACATAAGAACATTATTGACTACTGAAAGAAAAATAATATCATGTATTGTTAACGACTAGTGCCTTAATTAGGCTTGTATTTCAGGAAACCAGGACTCCACCCACGGCTTATGCTATCCTAGTATTTTATAATAATATTTAGATAAGACAAAAATTTTATGTTTTAGTAAACGAAAATAAAGTACACCAAAAAAAAATGTCAAGTGTGAAAGAAGAACAAAAATTGGCATTTATAATATTAGTACTACAATAAACAGTCTGATGGGAAGAGGTAAAGCGCTTATTGGCACATATAGAATACCTCTTCTCTTAAATAAATTCAGATAATTGTGTTTACAACGAAATTAGTTCGAACAGTTAAGGAAATTCGATATGTTCGTAGAGTTACGATGAGTTTTGCATGATTTTCCTCAATCTATAATAATTATTCGTCAAGGGTTTATCCAATATCTACATATTTTTAACTGCCTGTCATATTCGGTATCTACTGTTTAAAAGGTCGCGGCGGCTAAGTGGTTAAGTAGCCTGCTATGTCAAGATTACAGGTAAGCAGGCAAGGCAGGTGATAGGTTGCCTCGGTGGTATCTAATATATTATAGAATTTGGTCTTCGTTGGTCAATTGTACCCAAAAGACCAAATTCTAATGAAACGAAGTACGTACAATTCGTATAGCTATACGAATTGTACGCTATACCGTTCGTATCGCTCAGCTTACACTCGAATCCCTACCCCATTAGGGAGGCGTGATGATATATTTGTATATGTACTATAGTTTGAAATTCCTATTTCAGATTATAATCTGTGTTAATTTTCCTCGTGGGAAGCGCTATATTCCAGAAAAAAAAATGCAAATGCTAAGGCATTTATAATATAGGTATAAATAATCAAGTTTAAAGTGTAAGCTAGTAGTAAATATTCACCCTGTTGCTTTCCGATTTGCCTCGCATTGCCTTTGGTCCTGAGGAGAGTGCACCCATAAGATCACCAGCTGATCTCCTCTCAGCGATTGCGTAGGTACACGCCGCCATATTACAACTGCCTCTGAAAGGTATTCTCCTTAAAACACTTAACAATTGTGATCCACTTACACTCGTAATACAACCAATAATAATGTTATCTCCAACAATAAGCGAAGCTGTGGTAGTAGTAGTAATATCCTGCGACTCAAAGATTGCAAGTTCGAAACCCGACTGTACCAATGAGTTTTTCTGAACTTAAGTACAGTAATTAGTCACACTACGAGCTTTACGGCGTAGAAAAATATCGAGCAGAGACCTACATACGTTCGAGAAGAAATTCAAAGTGGGATGTGCTTGGGCAATGGCGGACTCGCCTTCTGTCACGGTGGTATCTTAATCTTGGACGTGTTCATGGCTTCTTGGCGTAATTAATTATTTGGTGTACTTAAGCTTAGAAAATAAAAATACTAGTATAGTCGCGATAACAACTTGCAATCTTTGCGTTCAGACTACTCTAACCATTCGGCCACCACGGCTCGAACAAATCGCTTGATTGAAAATTACTTAGTGTGAAAAAATTAAGAAATGTGTTGCCGATGTCTTGACCTAACAAGACCTAAGCAATTGTCTATAAAAAGAGACTGTTTTAATTCACGGGATGTCAAAATTGAATCAAAGAAGGCACAAATGAAATACAGTTCTTACACAAAGTCTGTCTCAGCTGCGGCTACTGTGGTAGTAGGCGTTTGATGCGCCGCCGCAGCTTCTGGCATAGGACTCGGCTCTCGAGATCCCACGGGCGTGGAGCGACACACCGCTTCCCGCACTTCTTGCAAGCGTCGACGCTCCACTGCTACCTTGCGATCGAGTTCCGCTACTAAAAATTAAAATAAAACCGTTGATAATGTAAAAAATATAAATACTAGGCCGCCATGTCCTAAGTACTAGGTATATCTACGTATACTATACCGTTTATGGCAAAAGGTCAATGTATGTGAGATTATTGTAGCTGTTATCAGTTGTATTTTTAAAAATGTATGAAAGGCTTTGTTGGCCGAGTGGTTCACATGTAACACTAATATAGAGTAGAGTAGAGAAAAAGTCATTGGTACAGTATCAATGAGTTTTTCTGAACTTACGAACAATTATAGTCACCACAAGTCTTTATGGTGAAGGAAAAGATCGGGAGCTAAACATATAGTAGTGCTTTTGAAACGACGACGGAATCGCCATTTTTCACGTTGGAACCTAAAATATATCCGTCGCATAGTGGGTATGTAAATACTACACAACTCTGCCTACCCCTTGTGAGAAGGTGGGAATATATAAGCAAAAGAAAGCAATATGTGATGTATATACTATGCTGTTGCGCGTTCCGTTGCTTGTTCATCAACTCGCTCTCTAAATTGTCTATTCTCTTTTGAAGAGCCTCTTCTTTCGTCATTTTCGTCTTCCATATCCGACATACCTTTAGATGAAGGAACGATAACTCTTGTGCGTCTAGAGCCTGAAATAATTATTTTTCATGTTTATATCAGAGCTGAGTTGGTCGGTAATTTAAGTAGTCGAAAAAGCCAAGATTGCAGTTTAACAAGCCACAAGTATCTCCGTCAGGAAATCATCGTATGGAAACGTATTTTATCTAATTTTATGGGAGGCGGTCTGAAATTGAAGATTGATACGCCCCAGCCTAACTCTATGTATACATAATTATATACAAATTGTTATAAAATATGTACATACAATGTCAAACATTACCTCAACTGTATTATTTATTATTTTATTAGCAATGTACTTCAGGTAAGTATGTTCTGCCAGTTTTCTCTGCTCAACGTCTACTTGTTCGAATATGTTACGAATTGTGTCAGAGATGTTGACGTCAAGGGAGCATGTGCAAGGGCCTTGATTCCGAGACTTTGGCTTGACGTTGAATGCTTCTACGTTGGTTTTGGTTAACATCTTAGTGTCGCGTAATCTCTTACGTTTTCTAACCTCACTTGAACTAATTTTAACCGGTTCCTGCAAAAACATATTGATATTTTTTTATTGACTATATAAAATTCAAACGACAACATTATAATTATAACTACCTCATCTATTTGGCATTGAGAGCGCGTGCTTAGAATTTTTGTTTTGAGTATTTTATTTTCTCTTTCTAGTTTATCTGCTTTACGCATGGCTTCTATACTCATAGCTCTTAAATTTTCAATTTCATTCTCATGTATTTTTATAATATCCTGCAAAGTCTCCTCGTGTAGGCCCTGTATACTTTTCACACCTTGGTTATGGTCGTTAATAATATTTTTAATATGACCATCATACTGCAATTTTATGGCCTCAATTTTTTTCTTATACGCTTTCTCAATATTTTCTAAGGCGTCTGTGAGATTCTTTATTTTTATTTCATACTCTTCGGTAGATTCTAATTTAACCAAAATACTTTGTTCTGCAAAAGTTTTTGAGCTGCTCTTGTCGCTTGTCTTACTCCGGCTGTACGTTGAAACAGTTTTATATTCTGTAGAAGATATTTTTAAAGCACTCGCCGGAGAAGGAGGTGATTCAGCATTATTCGGTAGTTTTGACCGCTTACATCTTTCTTCGCTTCGGGATTTTCGTATGTTTCTTACACCATTAGGGACTTTAGTTGCATCAGGATTCATTTCTCCCTGCACTGTTTCTAAAATATATTGTAGTCCAAAATTTGTGGATTCTTCTTGGGTTGATGACATATTTTCTTGTGAAACTTTATTATATGCCACGTCATTCTTTAGTAGTAGGAAATCAGCTCCTATTCTCGAAAGCCTATGGTGAGATTCATCTTCAGGTTCAATCACTTCTCTTGCATTCACATTTGAAGTACCTGCTTGGTCCTTCAAGAGACTTGGCTGCGAATTGATCTTAGTCACTTTTTTACTTTCATTTCTTGGTTTTAAAGAAATATTGTTGGAATCAAAATATTCAATTCTATTTTTCGCATTTGATTTTGGTTTTGGCATTGAATAAATAGCTATAGTGTAAGAATCTAATGACTTTTTATCACCGTCCGAAGTTATTGAGTCACTACCATTTTCAACTCTTGGAAGTTCTATATTAAGTTTATTTGTTGTGTTGTTATCGACGAGCATATTTTCATGCTCTTCAGCATATAAAAAGGAGTCAATATTGGTATCGTGATTTTTATTCCTCTTAATTTCATTAATATGTCGTTTTTTTATTTTATCTGAGTAAACTGTTACAGCTTCAACGATAATCTCAGAATTTCCATTGTTTGTCCAAGGCCCCTTATCATCAGGTGTTTTGTTAGCGTTGCTACATTCACTATCTCTATAGATTACAAATAAATCTTTATCTGTTGATTTTTCAGAAGATCCAGCAAATATATTACTCTTAGGATAGTTATGATTACTTTCAGTTTCAAAACTTTCATTTGTCAAGCCAAATCCAGTAAATGCACTCGACTTAGTTTGACTTCTTGGACCGAGCTGTTCTAACTTAGGAATGGTTGAACGCTCTAGATAATCATTACCTGAATTTGTATTAACGGATTGTCTGTTATATATATCAATCACGTTTGGAGGTTCGGCTATACACTCAACGTACGGGATCCCATTTCTATCAAAAACTCTGTCAGGGCTTTGGTCACTTCTCGTAGGCGTTGGAATGTCTTCAAAATCTATCATATTACTTGGCCAAGATATAGTGTGTTGTTCAAGGTGACCAGGGCTTAGACGTTGTAATTTATAATTGAGATAACTGCTTTTCACGTAATCAAAAGTAGGCTCAACCTTCGCAGTTAGTATTTGAACTTCGTTAAGAGAATGGGTTTTTTGTTTCGATTGAATTTCTTTTCCTTTTTTATCTAAAGGTGATTTATGAGTTTGAATCATATTAATTTCATTTATTTTTTCAATTTCTTTCGTGTCTACTTCTTTTAAGCTATACTCTTCAAACAATTCTTCTTCTGTCTGTAATCCCACATTTATATTATTTTCGAATATTGCTACTTGAACTCCAATAGCCTGACTTGCCGTTTTCTTTATTTCTTCTATTTGTTTTTGTAACATTGCAATTTCTTTAGATTTATCGTCTAATTCTGAAGTAACTTTATCAATCATATCAATATGTTTAGTCTTTTCGTCAGTCAAGTTTTGCAATTTTGTCTGTAATTCCGACACCTTTGCCACCGAATTTTGATACATATCTTGCAGAGACTGCATTTCTTTTTCCAACTTGGTTATATAATTTTGAGTAGACTGGTTTATTTTGTCCATAATTAATTTCTGGTTCAACATCTTTGCTTCTAAGTCTTTAATTACGCTTTTGTCTTTCGCAATTTCATTTTCCAATTTAAATTTCAGATCTGCAAGATGTTTTTCGGTATTTAACCTGTCCCGTATAGCTTCTTCTTTTTCATTAATAATCTTTTGCTTTTCTTTCTCTACAATCTTTTTTGCTTCGTCTGCTTTGCTTAAAAGTAATTGCGACGACGTTTTCATTTTGAGCAGAGTTTGTTCAAGTGAACTACTTTTGGAGTTTTTAGCTTCTAAACATTTTCTAATTTTATCTAAAGATGATAACACATCCTCAACGCTACAATGGTCTGGTGATAATGAACTATCGCCTATACTGCTTAATTCAATCTGTTTTATTACAGTTACAATATTCTCTTTCTCATATTGTAAATTGCTGATCAACGACAAGTACTTATGTTTATCTAGTAAACTTTCGTCAGATTTCATCTTAGTTACTGATAATTGGTGTTCAAGCTGCGCCAATTCCATCTTCATATTATGGGTCGCTCTAGAATCTGTAATATAAATATTTTATTGTAAAAATTATATTACAAACCTTTATGAAAACCATTATATCTTAAACTAAAATATTTTTAATTACACAAATCTATGTACATACGATGAGCTTCCATTTTCTTAAGAGATTGATCGATTTTTTGGTAACTGTTATCTTTGATTTGTTCTCCAGTATCAAGAATCTCTTCAAGGTTCTTGTGCAGCATTCTTATTTCAGCTTCCAATTCATTTACTTGATTTTCCAAGATTGCTATTCTGCCATCACGAGCCAAAATTTTTTCACTGAGATTATATACAATACTTTCCTGAAAATTGTGAATAACTAAACTTTAATTTCAAACTTTTGAGTCGTTATATTTTTTATTTCACAAAAAAGCATACCGATTCATCTAATTTATCCAATAAATCTCTAATTTTATCTTGAGTTTCACTTTTTTCCTTTTTCATTATTTCAATTTCTTTTAATATGTCAGCATAAGTGTCTGTGGGTGCTTCTGATTGTATTCTTAACTGAAAATTACAACCACAATGGTATTTATTAAGAACTGCAGTAAAAGGTAACTAATAGCTCCAATATATCGTGGGTCCTACCTCTGTCCTTGCATTAATTAAAGCTTTTTCTAAATCTTCACTATGTATTAATAAATTTAGATTTTGACTACTCAGCTCATTATTTTCTTTTTCCATCTTTTTTAAGTCTGCTATTTGTGTATACAGTTCTGACTCAAGTTTAGCTTTTGCAGCCTTAATTATGTCATGAGCGTTCTTAATTTTGTTATATTCATGTTCCATGGATTCATAGTATTTTATCTTGTCAATCAATTCCGCGCTTTCTTTTTGAACTGCATTTAAAATGGTTTTCGATGACTTATTTTCGTCTTGTAATATTTTTATATTGTCTTTTGTTGTATTTTGATAAACTTTGAAGGCTTTTACTTGTTCAAATAGTTTCTTATTTTCTTCAATTTTATTCTCTAATGTATTATAAAGATTATTAATTTCTTCTGATTTGTTATCGAAGTCTTGCTGAAGAATATTCTTTTCTGCTAATAAATCGTCATAAGCTTTCTTTAAATCAATTAATTGCTTTTGTAAGTCGGTAACTTGATCTGAACTATCCATTAATTCTACGTTCCTTGCTTTCAAATTGTTAAGTGTTTGTAACATATTGTTTAAATCTTTGCTTTTGTCTCTCAACTCTTTTTGAATTAGAAGTTTTTCAGTCACAGTCCTTTGATATGCGTCATTTAGTTTCATTAAATCATCTTTGTAAGAAGTTGTTTCTCTTAATTTTTCCATAAGATCATTACTTTCTCTTTTCGTTAGTTGCATTGAATATTCGGCATTATCTAAATCTATGGCTTTTTTGCGTAATTCCCTCTCTAATCTTTGTTTCTCTATTATCAAATTTTCATGGGTTTCCTTCAAATTTTCGAATTCTGAAGATACTTTTTCGAGATGCGTAAGCTTTGATTCCAATAATCCACTTTCCTTCCTAACTAAATCAAGAGAGGATTTATAATTACTATTTTTATCTTGTAATTCATTAATATCAAAGATTGCATGACTATGGGCTTCGCGTAGTTTTTGAATTTCTTGAATTAATATTGAATTATTTTTTTCCTGATTGGTGACATTCATCTGAAGTTCTTTATTTTCTTCTATGGTTTTGAGTAAAACCTGTTTAAGTTTCTCGTAACTTTCCGTCTGAATTTTTGACATATCATCTTGTTTTTGGACCAAGTCATCGTAATTTTGAACTTTTCCTAATAACTCCTGACTCTCTTTTTGCGCCAATTGTAACGATGTAAGTGCTTCATTTTTTTCAGTTTCTAATATATGCATACTTTTATTGTACATATCTTGCACTTCATGAAGTCTTCTCAGGAGATTTATATTTTCAGAGTCTTTCTGGTCAAGTTCATCTATTAATTTATTTACCTCATGCGATTTATTGTTAATTATACCAATAGAATTTTCTACGGCTAAGCTTTTTTCTTCAACATCTCGAGCCAATGTTCTATTCTCTTGTATAAGTTTATGTACTTCATCACGAAAGTCTTCAGTATATTTTTCTAAATAACTGTTACGTTGTACTGTTTTTTCATATGAACCTAAAAATTAATTTTAGTTAGCGCAGTATATATTTTATTCAGCAACCATAACAAATGTATGATTATCAAATTTTAGACGTCTATCAAAACCCAAAAGGAGCTTGTTTATAATTGCATAACGCTTATTCAGCGTACGATAGTCCACAGTTTATAAGTTTAGTCCATAGACATTCGATTAGCGTTAAATACTGCTGGAGTTTCAGCACGATGGTGACAGGATATTTTGTTGTATATATTCTTATTTGAACGCGTATAGTTGATATATAACCACCTTAATATTTATTAAAGTAGTAGCCTTGTTTAAACGAATTAAATATAATACACATAAACCAACAATTTAGTAAGATTAAAGCTTGAAAAATATCTTACTTTTCCAGTCTTCAATTTCCATCTTTAAGTCGTTGATTAGGTTTAGTTTTTCTTGGAACTCGTTTTGTAAGGTTTGTTTTTCTTCTTCATTGCAGAAAAGGGCGTCCTTTAGATTTTTTATCTGATCTTTAAGTGATTCAATCTCGTCAATCAGAGCAACATAATTCGGAGCTTCATTGGACTGAAACTAGCATAAACGCAAAGTATAACGCCTTGAATGGGATATAATTGATTGTTGAAGGAAAACATCGAGAGGTAACCTACATAAGCTGAGAAGCAATTCAAAGTCGTGTCGTATGTATAATCGTGCTGGAGTAACGGCGATGAATCTGTCAGGTTGGCGCCTAAAATATATATCTTGCGGAAAGTACTGTACACCTCTGCCTACCCCTTCGGGGACCCTTATGAGAAGGCGTGAGGATATATATATATATATATACATTTTATTTATAAGAATGGTTATATTGCACTACAAGTATTCAATTACTTTAATAGACATGTATTGACATAAAAAAGCCTACTAACTTTATCTTGGTCCTGTTCCAAAAGCCGATCTATTTGTACGGATAAGCTTTTTATTTGCTGTTCCTGGCACATAACTTTACATTCCGTTTCTTTTAACTTGCATTCTAGATTATTTTTCTCTTTTTCAAATGCTATTATAGTGTCGTTCAATTTCCTCTCCAAGCTAATATTTTCATTTCTAAGTTCGTCAATTGTCGAAGATTTTATATTATTTATTTCAGCTTCGGCTTTGAGCTGCGTTTCCAAATTAGAAGATTCATCGGCAAGAATCATATACTGTTCTTTTAATGAATCTAAATCGACGGAGCGTTTTCTATAATGCTCCTTCTCATTCCACAAGGTATTATACTCCCGTAGTTGACTTTTTAAGTTTTCAAACTCTTTTTCTAACTCTTCGTACTTTTGACATCTGATTTGTAAACATTCTTTCTCGTGTTTTAACGATTCATAACAGTTCATTAAATCATCATAGTTCTCTTGTAAATTTTTTAGTCGCTTTAAATTTTCGGTATCAATACTGTAATTGTCAGTACAAAAGCTATCAAACATTTGTTCATCGTCATGTTTCATTGAATCACTATCTTTACTGAGTATCTCTTTCATTTCATCGTTCTCCATTATATCGGCGACGAGTTGAGCTCTCTTATTGTCAAGACATGGTTTTTTCGATTCGGCTGATGTTAGTGCATACGTAGTTTCAACTCTCGCTATAATTTCAGCCCGATAGCAGGGGCAGTCCTGTGCTGAGGAGTTGTTGAAATCTTGCGAGCATGGAGCTATTAGGGCAAGACAAAATTTCTCCAACACTTTGAGTTTGTAAAGGATTCTACCCTTGATGTCAATACAGCGTGTATCTTTCCCAGAAGTCTGTTTATTCAAGAAGATATTTATTACATGTATAATACTACTACTTCTACTACTACTATATTATAATAAATACAATAATTATTTTGTAAGAGCCGTGGTGGCCGAGTGGTTCGGGCAGTTGCCTGCGACGCAAAGGACGCAAGTTCGAATCCCGACTGTACCAATGAGTTTTTCTGAACTTAAGTACAGTGATTAGTCACACCACGAGCTTTACGGTGAAGGAAAACATCGAGAGGAAACCTGCATACGTCTGAGAAGAAATTCAAAGGCGGTATGTATAGTCGTGCTGGAGTAACGGCGATGGACTCGCCATCTGTCACGTTGGCACCTAATATACCTCTGGCGGAAAGTGGGTGTGTGGGTATTACCTATACACCTCTGCCTACCCCTTCGGCGACCCTTGTAGGAAGGCGTGAGGATATATATATATATATATATATATATAATTATTATTACAGTTTGTTTAAAACTTACCAAAAGATCTAAATACTGTTTGTATTTAGCATTTTGTGACAGAGTACCAAATATTTTTTCCAAAGCCGTGTATATGTGAGCGTATATGCAATAGGGCTCACAGACATCGTTCTCCATGACCTAAAAGTAAATATATCTAAATCTTGATTCTACCAATAAAAAAAAAACAAATGAATAAAATATGTAAAGAACAAAATAATTAGGAAAATAATAATCTGATCTAAAAGAAAAAGATATAAAGACCATGTTTTAATTACCGCGATCAAATTGACCGAAATCAAGGAACCCGATAAATGATAAAAATACTGATCAATGGAGATTAATGAGACTAAAAACTTGCTCTCTCTGCAAGGGACTCGGCGATAATTTGATGTTAGGAATTATACGTACAGCAATAGTATTTTGCATAGCATTCATTTTAGCATCCTTGGCTATGATGGTATCTTGCATATCATCAATTCTAGTGTCGTGAGCAGCTGAAGATAAGCAAAGAAAGTAAGAGTAAGTGATAAGTGACAAAGTGAAACTATATAGTTTAATAACTACTCGTAGCACGTGGCATATCAAAGCTCTGCAACGGTTTGTTCATCCCCTTAGTTGCATCTCCAGAAGCACTTAAATTAGCGAACGAAGGGAGGAAACTGATCCCGCTTCTTCCAGGCTTCTTGAACTGGATGTAAGTTCAACTTCCAATTCAAAGCAGATATCGTTGTTACCTCTCTTGTAAAGTTAGTTCCATATCAAAATCATGAAAACTTAACACACACTTGGAAATTCAGAATACATCGAGAGGAAACCTGCATACGTTTGTATGCAGTTGTGTTTGAGCTATGATTATGACGATTCACCTTGTCACGTTGGCACTTAAAAATATCTCCGGTGAAATGTGGTTGATCACTCCTGCCTACCATATTGGCGACCCTTGTCGAAAAGCTTCAAGAAATACCTCTAAAACGTTTAAAGGCTCGAGAGTCTAAAAGACTTCGAACCTGCACAGATATAGAAGGGTCACATCGAAAACACGTGCGGTCGTTATGGCGAGTTAAGGTTGTTGAACTTATCATAAACTTACACGTTGCGGCATCGCAAGGGCATTCCAAGCCCATCTGGTTGCCCTTCGTTTCTGTCTGCGGCGCTGTTTGTTTGTCAAAAGACACCTGTAAACGTAAAAAAAGCATCAATTGCGAGGACAATGTAATAACTTTTTCTTCACCTAATGCTTTATTGTGCATCATATCATTCATTTGGGGATACATGCTTGCGTATGTAGGAGTCAGATATTAGCCGGTAGGCTATAGTACGGAATAGGTTGTTTTAAAAAATAGAACAGTGGTTTTCTAAAAGTTGTAGGGTGTTGGAAGTATGTCCTCATAAAGGTGCAATAAAACGAATAACTCCAAAGATGACAATATTATTAAACGGAGTAATTCCCGCTCCGAAACATGGTTACATAGTTTCTATTTCAGAATCTGTTAATAAGATAAACAAAAGTGATTTAGTTACATTTTTCATTACTCTATCGTTAGATCAGGCTTTTATGTTATTTTTTTTAGCTTTTTATTTATGTACCTTTACACATTTGAAGAACCGACCTTTTTTTAAGACACCATTGCAATCAAGTTGTACGTGTGTAGTCCAAGCAACGGTTGTGCTTATAACAGAGGAACAAACACAACTTTTAATAGGTTGGTTAAAGGTTTTAGTCAAACGCACTTGTATTAAAGTATGAAAGTAGAGAAGCAAGGTCGATGGGCCAACAGTATTGTCTGTGCCAAAGTAAATTCAATAATCTCGTTTGTTTTGTCCCCACTTGCTAAATGAGTGAGTCGATTCATCTAGGCCATTGATGGTTAAAAAAGTATGAGTTTTAATTTCTCCCATAGAAACATTCTTGTTTTGGTGGCCTCTAAAAACAATTTAGCAGGTGTGCCTTGGGGTTTTACCCGTGAAAATTTGATTTGACCGCGGGATACAGCTAGGCTATACACATCAAAAAACAAAGCTGATTCTCTGGGTATGTTCCAGATAACTTGTCATGTATAATTCTATATACATATGTACACACGTACATTAATTTAATATCCCTTGTACTAATATTTAAATAGGTAGGTACTTAAATATAATTAAAAATATCCGGAAAGCTCTCAGGGTTAATTAACGTGGTATTATATGATTCATGTATATAAAATATATGTAATATTTACCTCATCGCCTTTATATTTAGCCGGCTGAAACACAATTTGAAATATTATGTATTTAATTTTGTATTTAAGATATATGTAGATCAAGTAATCATTAAGGTACCTCATCGCCTCTTGATTTTCCAGTCTGAAAGAATAAATATATTATCATGAAAAGAGGTATCCCATCGTTCATAATCGGAGATTATCCTTAGGTATTAGTTATCCCCGTTAAAAATTTAAGTTCCCAGGGTGGAGATGGGCTCGCCATTTGTCACGTTAGCACCTAAAATATATCTCTGGCGGAAAGTGGGTGTGTGGGTACTACCTATACACCTCTGCCTACCCCTTCGGGATCCTTGTGGGAAGGCTTGAAGATAAGAAATAATGGATGGCGACAGTTCGGCATCACTCTGTGTGATAGATTGATGCCGTTAATAATAAATAAATAAATCTCCAGTGAAAAGAGGATGCTATTACTGTTTGCTCATTCAGAGACGAGTTCTTATTTAATGCAAATAGTCAATAGCAAATGGAAAGTTAAATTAATAATTACCTCAAATGCCTCAGAGTCGATACCCTGAAAGTTAAATATGTATGTTCAATACAATGCAGAAATTTGTAACGAATTGTACATATCTTTGTTATACTGACCTCTGTGAAGCCGGATAAATCCAAGTCTAGGTACTGAAACATATACATTTTGAAAGAAGCATTAATACTTATGTTTTACTATAATATCATGTCAAAGTGCGAAATGGACGTGTATAACGTTCAATCATATAAAGAAGGATGGCAACTGATTCAAAACTCATGGTACAAAATACCAAGCTAGATTTTCGGGTTTTTTGGTCGGAGCATTACTACCTTTATCTTTATCATCATAATCTCGGGCAACAGGCGGGCGCCTGTACTAATGAAAAAAGCCCTGACGGCAAGAACAACACCGACCGATCTAGTGCTAGACTTTTTATGCTAAGTGTTTTCGATGAAGAGTAGGATCGTTCTGTACGTCGAAGTTGTCAAAGATTCGATAATGATGATTGTTCGGCTGCCAGATTTGAATTTCCGCCCTCAAAATTTGGCGCTCATTAACACACAGAACTTAATAAAAATGGATGGTTTCTCTGACAGCTTCTTAAGAAGGAAAATAAGAAGATCTAATCAGGTTACTACCATCTGAATGAATATAAGATTAACTCAGATTGTAGGAACATATGCCTAATATCTGATTCGAATAAATCGGATTGTGTATGCTTATGTCAATCTTATACCCGCCTAAGTTGGGGCCAGGAATCGACCTAGTCCTATATGCCCGGATGTCTACCAGTTTTTGTGCTGCTTAACTTGAGGTTACTGGTTCCATAGCTGTCAGGAGCGAATCTTTACTTATGTATATACCTCTATCACTATGAGTAAATATATCGTTGTCTAATTGCCAAAGTAAGTAAAAGCTTTACTAGTTAGGGTCAATTTGTGTGGATATGAGGGTTAAAAGTAAAGAAACTAGAAGTGCTTTTTACCATGTCATCAAGTTCTTTGTTAGCTGCTTTGATAGCTGCATGCTGAAACGGAAATATACAAAGGGATCAAAAGATCAATAATGTATGCTCTACAAGGAGAGCTCCTAGAAGTACATCTATGAAGCATCGGTCTATAAAAATGAGTCATCATGGGTCTTCAAATCATGCATTATACAAGTAAAGTTTAAAGACCTAATGAATTATGCGGTAAGAGAACCTTCGTCCAATAAGCTGCTAGTAAAGATATTTCGGCAGGAAGGCGACCGACGTCAGTCGAATGTCGATCACCGTCGATGGGGCCATTAGTCAGTCACCAGCCCCATAATGTTATGAAGAATATTTGTACTAGATTTTTCATCACTTCTGTGCTAATTAATATTGCAGATGTAATATATTTTTTCTTTTCTTTTATACCACAAGAGTGGCAAACAAGCAAATGGACCGGACCACCTGTTGAAAGCGGTTACCATAGCAATAGCATAGTTAAAATTATTTCCATTCACCGCAAAGTATGTGACTAATACTATATAATATAATGAAAATAGTCACTTACGGCAGCCGCGATATCACATTTTTGTTCACAAGTGAGTTCCAGTTGGTCATACGCAGCCAACATTTGTTCAAACTCCTCAATCTTCTGTTTAAGACGCGCTATCTCTGCATTTTTGGTCCCCATCAAAGTGTCCACAATCACGGATGTTGGCACATATTTGGGCGTCACTGTCTCATTGTTCCTTTTTATGATTTCAACTAAGTGCTCGGCTTTGTCTGAGCAGAAGTGGGACCAAGCTCTCGCGTCTGTGCATGAAGCGTAAGCCTTCAGCTTCCCCTCATTCCTCGCCGGCAGATCAAACAGGTCATATTCACTAAACACTCGCTCCCTTTTCGTTATAAAAGACATTGCGATCCCAGCTGTTTCGTCTACTTACAATAAATAAGATTTTTCTAAACGTATATCTATTATTTTTCACCGCCATTCATTTCACACATAACGTAACGATTTTATTATAATATTTGTTCACAACAATAGTTTTGACTTACGGCGTAATATAAATAAGGTAAAATGTATCAAATATTTTGTAATGTCATCAAATCTAGGCGGAATGGTGGCTTAAAATAGAATGTGTTTTGCTTTTGAATATTTTTTTCTTTGCTTAGTACTCCTGATTCATAAAGAGGTTAGATTATTTTTAATGCTGATAGAGGTCTATTCGATACCAGATACTGCATAGCAGGTTGCTAGTGTCAAGGAGAATGTGCTGTAGGATGGTGTGTGCGCCAATACTCTGACCTTTTCTTATGCCGGAATGGCGTCTGATCCTGTTAATGCAGTTCCAACAAGCATATTTTAACAGCTAAATAGTAACGAGCTTATTGGTCAGTACTTGAGCCTCTCGGTGTTACCCGCTACATAATAGCAAAATAAAGTTAAAGCCGTAGTGGCTGAACGGTTTAAGTAATCGCCTGCGACACAAAGGTAATGTTAGAACTCCAGTGGTTTGTACTCCTCGAGATTTTTCTTTTTGCAGTTATTTATCATATGGGCTTTACGGTAAGGATAAATATAGAGAGGAAATCTGCATACATTTCAGCGGAAATTCAAAGGCATATTTGTATTCGAGCTTGAAAAACGGACGACGGACAACTGCCTTTTGGCACTCAAATATGTAAATCTCTAGCGAAAAGAGGATGTTGTCAAAACTCTGCCTACTACTACTAATTACTAAACTACCTCGGGGACCCCGGTCTCTCCGGCCTCTCACAATCCGGCCTTTTTCGAAACATTACAACTAATGAGATTTTATGTAATGTTTATTGTCAGTGTCACTTCGTTATCTTCAAGATCTCTAACAAAACTATTATTATTCGACCTTATAAAAATTTGGAATCAAAATTCACGTCATCTAACAGAAATGACTGAAAGGCAGTTTATATCCTTCGGAGGTGTACCTGTTTAATGAATAATTATACGAGCAGTGCCATCTTGAGACTTTTGGCACGTAACGAGGGTAGGATCAAGTCCCACGAGTCCTGCACTGACGTCAGAGCATGGAGTCATGACGGACGGGTCCGAGATCGGTACCTCAGGGAATGGATAAAGTGCGATATGCCCATTTGTGTCATACCAATTAGCACTTTTACCCATCTTTTGAGGACAATGACGTGCGGAAGTCGTAGTCGGGTAAGTACAGAAGGAATTTAACATTTATTAACACAATATTTGCATCGTATACTTTACTTTATTATTTTATATATTATAACGTTATAACAACTGAACCTTGATAGTTATGGGTTAATCCTGATAAATTGCGACCTAATTCTATTAGAGAACTTAAAATTTTCAATATATTTACGAATGATAATCTATGCGATATATACCTGGTTTATTTATTTTATTTTATATACCTGGTACTTGTCATAGGTTTTAGCGCCACCTAATTTGTATTACTATTGTTTAGATATATATATTTTAAATCTATTTGTTTTGAATTATATCTATATCATTGTATGATTATACAATTGACTATATTTTAAGGCTACACCCCAGTGTCATCCAAATTGCAAGTCTAAAATATTGCTCGAAAGTATTTGCAATTCTTGTCATGCAATGAAGGAATGCTTGAAGAACAACGAACATTTCGAAAAATATTTCGAAGAGGTAAGGTTATTAAGTTATTGTATTGTATGTTGGTACGATCCTTCGCTAACTAATAAATATTCATGTTAAAATTTAAGGAAGAATTTGAAACTAGTACCTGGCCCTGTGAACGATGCTTAGAGGCATTGAAGAGTATAAAAATGTTTTGGAAGATTATTATTGAAAAACTGTTTAATATAAACATTTCTAAGAACGAGGAAGTGGATAAAGTTGTTTACAGTAGTACTGAAAGCGTCAAGTCAATAGCAAAGGTATGGCAGAATGAGATGGTACAGCAAGCGCTGTTTGTCAAAAATGTGACACCGCTATTAACGCGGCTGCCTCGGATAAGAAGATATAGCGATCCGTGGAAAAATGATACAAATCCTACAAATGAGAAGCCTTATCACAAAGACGATGAGCAAGTTCTAAAAACAGTAGACAAATCTAGAACCTCGTGCTGTATAACCAAGTCTCATAAAGCAAAATCTACTGATACAAATTTATTAACAAATAAGGAAAAAAGATATAAGAAAAGGAATAACAAATGCATATCAGTAAAAGTTAAGATGATGGATGTTGGTTGTGAAACGTGCAATATTAAAGATGAAAATGAATTGATAATGTGCAAAACGAATTTGGAATATTTACAAGAGAGATACAACACACAAAACGATGAAATGGAGAGGTTGCGACAAGAAAATAATTCGCTGAAGCTAGAACTGCAAAATTTTTATAAATGTTGTCCATGGAAGACCGAGGTGTGCGCACCTTCGTTGAAACTTGTACACGACACTGTTGCTGTTTTACCGCAACCTTTCGATTCCTATCTGAACGAAAGTATACCGTCTAATGCTCCGAAAGATATCGATTCAGAAATGATTATTACAATGAGAAATTGCAAGAATGAGGTAATACGATTTACTTTTTATTCTGTGCCAATCTCATCGCGTGTTGTTGACCCTGAAAACTGCTTTACAAGTCATTGGCCTCATTTCACAGCGTTTGCAGAAATACTTAGCTGTAACAGTATACTACTCGACATAATGTTACATTTTATTATCGATTTAATCATCCTTAAAACCATTATTATCTTTGTTAGTTCGAAGCGAAAGAGGAATGTAAGTCTAGTGGGAAGTGGTGCTCAACTCTCTTTACCTACCCCGTTAGAGACTCGGCGTGATGATATATATGTATAATATGTAGTTGTGATAATTATGATATATAAAGTTTTTTTCAGAATTACAGGCACGTATCTTTATTGCAAGTACTTCATAAAACAAACGAACGAATTTCGAGTGATTCAATTCCAGCCGAATCCTGTAGCAAAAAAGAAGATCCCGTCTACTTACTGGCGAAAGGTACTAATTAGATACATGTGTAGCTAGTATAGCTATTTGTAGATCTTTAGCTTTATCTTAAACGTTGTATCTTAAAGTATAGAATCACTCATTCTTTGATTAACGGCGATCTTAATAGAATTAATAATCATATCTTTAAAACTAAAACAGAGCATTCAAGAATTATTTCAGATCATAAATACTTTTAAACGCAGGTTGAAATACTTAACAAAAGTTTTTAAAATAAAATTTAACGCGGTTGATAATGTAGGGCTAATGTAGGGGATAATGTAGGTAGTACTTTAGAAATAAAAGTAAAAACATTGTTTGTAATATTTTTAGTACAAAATACATTTGGTGCAATAGTCAGAAGAGAAATGTCGTTGGCCAGTGAAAGAAGACATCGACCACAGAAAACTGACATCGAAGCAACTTTTCACAGAATGAGCACAAGCAGATCTGCGCCATCTTGTTCTACATTGTCTTCATACTCGTCGTCTAATTTCGTATGTAATTAATAGTGAAAATTTGAAAATCTCTTATAAAATCTACATATTGATGATGATTTTGTTTCCAGATGTCTACAAATAAAGAGTCGGAAAAATAATCAGCCACTATTCAACGTGTTATAGAAATTGCAGCAAACGTCAATAGAATGTAACCAAATTAGTTTATTTAAACTGTGCCATTATATTGATTAAACGGTCATATATTAGTTTTTTTGCATCATTGGCGAAGACAAAATCAAGATGATTAAACTTGTCTAAAGGAACACGATATTTTCCGATGACAGATTTTACTTCCTTAGACAATTTATCAACGTCTTGGGGTGTAGTTAACCAGTCATTGTCACTATAATGAAGGAAAATAGGAGTCCTGATAGCACTGAGGTTATAAGCTGGCGGTCGAAATGTTCCGTAGATTAGTTTATTCGACGGCGAACCATAGTCGAAGTTTACGTATTTTCCAGACTTGTATAGTTGTCCGAAATGGACTATCTGTCGCGTCGAAGATCCAGCGGGAGTGTGACCAAGGACAACGGGAAGCATAGTCTGAAAAATAATGACAACCTATGGTTAGTTAATTTGTGCCACAGGTCTCATACACAGATTAATGAACATAAATATGTGTGTGTGTACTGTCAGCACTTCGTTTTTACTTTTTATTGAAGTTATAATGATGTCTAAAATGAGCACGTAAACAATGCCAGTGATAAAAATACAAATATAAAATATAGAGCCATTCATAGCACAGAATCAATATTTTATCGCGTTACGAGAATCAAACCTAGAAGCCCACATTTCAAGCTTAGCGCATGATCACTTTGGCAACAGAGATCAGTATCAGTAGTATTAATATATTTTAACATATTAAATGTATTTTTACCGCATTCAATTGATCTGCGTTAAATCCACAGATGAGAAACAACAAATTTGCACAGAGTCCTTGCGTAATTGCTTCTTCTAAACATAGTTTCTGTCCAGCCAGTTCATTCAACTTTCCGTTTGATAGCAGCTCATTGGCCCCTAATATTTTTAGTATTGTCTGAAATTAAATTGTTACAGCATGTTTTGATTTCAAAGTTTAACTCTTATTTCGATATACCGCAGTACGTATATACCGGTGTTAGCTAATTACTAGGACCAAAAAGTATTTTATTTAAAATAGTACTTCACGCCTGACCACAAGGTTCCCCGAAAGGGTAGGCAGAGGTCAGTTGTTAGTACCCACACACCCACTTTCTGATAGATACGACGAGACAACGAGACAACGAGATAGATGGCGAGTCCATCGCCGTTACTCAAACACGGTTATACATACGCCTTTGAATTTCTCAAACGTATGCAGGTTTCTACTCGATGTTTCCTTCAACGTAAAGCTCGAGGTGTGACTAATTACATCACTTAAGTTTAAAAAAGTAATTGCTACAGTCGGGATTCGAACTTGCAATCTTTGTGTTGCAGGCAACTACTCGAACGACTAGGCCGCTACGGCTTCAAAATAATACGAGAGGCTTTTAATTGTTTAATATTCCCTGTATGCTTACAATCTTCTTCTTATTCATATTCCGTAACATCTAGTTTAAAGATAACTTACGCTCAGTGAATTTGTGAAGGGTGCAATCGCTTTTATAAGAGGGCTTTTGATATTGTCGACATAAGCTACCGGAGCTAAAGCTTGCATTGCGGATATTTTATCATTGTATTCGGGTCTTGTCGAAGTTAGTACCCAAAACACTGTAGTGCCCTGTGAGAATCCGACATATTGGATTTTTGGGACACGGGTTTCATTGATGACGTAATCGATCATAGCTGGGAGGTCATAGTATCCAATCTCGTGCCAACTGAACTTCCAAAAGGCGGAGGATGTTGGTTTTAGTGTCATGTGGTTACGGGAGTATGTGTTACCCCTGGCGTTTCCCATCCATACGTCATATCCGGCATCAGCTAAAATGTATGCTATGAAAAGGAAAAATACTTTATAAGCATTTCATAATTATTCATACATATCATCACGAGAGAGAAGCGCCAGTTCTCTCTAGACTTACATATTTCTTTCGTTTCTTTAAAGAGAGAGTTTAAGGTCTTTTACAAATATGTCAAAGCTTAGAGTGTGTCAACTTGTGTGTACTTTACTAGATGTCTTTGACTCAAAGGCATCTACTTAAGTACTCTCTCAAGTTAGTCTCAAAGCCTTTGAGACACATTGCTAATAATCTTAATTGAATACTTTCTCATCTCACCTAATCCTTTCCCGGGAGTCATCAGCACCCACTCAGCGGAAGACGAGAGTAGACCATGTTGCAGAAACACTACTGGTTT